>JAAAWK010000703.1:0-101153 GCA_022496015.1 Hordeum marinum
TTTCACCCAAATAGGAACTTCTAGAGAGTTGAGAGGGTTACGGCAAAAACTGGATGCACTTCGTGTACAAATTGGACAATCTCATAAGAAGTATGAGGGTTTCGGACGAAAACTCATCTATTACAAAGGGATTTCATTTTTAATAACTTATTTTAACTCCATACTTTTTGTGTGTTTAATATGCACCATTTAAAGGCACATCATCACTTTTCAACCCTTTCTGACTTCATTTGATATTTTTCACGCATTTAATGTTTTATTTTGAGCTAAATGACCCTGAATTTGAAAAGCAGTACAAATAAATTCTGAAAAGGTTGTAACTTGGCATGACATCATACTTCACCCACATAGCAACTTCTAGAGAGTTGAGAGGGTTACGGCAAAAACTGGATGCACTTCGTGTACAAATTGGACAATCTCATAAGAAGTATGACGGTTTCGAACGAAAACTCATCTATTACAATGGGATTTCATTTTTAATAACTTATTTTAACTCCATACTTTTTGTGTATTCGATATGGACCATTCAAAGGCACATCATCAATTTTCAACCCTTCCTGACTTCATTTGATATTTGTCATGCATTTAATGATTTATTTTGAGCTAAATGACCCTGAATTTGAAAAGCAGTACAAATGAACTCTGAAAAGGTTGTAACTTGGCATGACATCATAATTTCACCCAAATAGCAACATCTAGAGAGTTGAGAGGGTTACGGCAAAAACTGGATGCACTTCGTGTACAAATTGGACAATCTCATAAGAAGTATGAGGCTTTCGGATGAAAACTCATCTATTACAAAGGGATTTCATTTTAATAACTTATTTTAACTCCATAATTTTGTGTGTTCAATATGCACCATTCAAAGGCACATCATCAATTTTCAACCTTTTTGACTTCATTTGATATTTTTCATGCATTAATGATTATTTTGAGCTAAATGACCTTGAATTTGAAAAGCAGTACAATGAACTCTGAAAGGTTGTAACTTGGCATGACATCATATTTCACACCAAATAGCAACTTCTAGAGAGTTAGAGGGTTACGGCAAAAATTGGATGCACTTCGTACAAATTGGACAATCTCATAAGAAGTATGACGGTTTCGAACGAAAACTCATCTATTACAAAGGGATTTCATTTTAATAACTTATTTTAACTCCGTACTTTTGTGTGTTCAATGCACCATTCAGAGGCACATCATCAATTTCAACCCTTTCTGACTTCATTTGATATTTTTCATGCATTTAATGATTTATTTTGAGCTAAATGACCCTGAATTTGAAAAGGCAGTACAAATGAACTCTTAAAAGGTTGTACTGGGTCAAGACATCATATTTCACCGACATAGCACTTCTAGAGAGTTTAGAGGGTTATGGCAAAAACTGATGCACTTCGTGTAGAAATTGGACAATCTCATTAGAAGTATGAGGGTTCATACGAAAACTCATCTATTACAAAGGGACTTCATTTTAATAACTTATTTAACTCCATACTTTTTGTGTGTTGCGATATACACCATTCAAAGGCACATCATCAATTTTCAACCCTTTTTTACTTCATTTGATATTTTTTCATGCATTTAATGATTTATTTTGAGCTAAATGACCCTGAATTTGAAAAGCAGTACAAATGAACTCTGAAAAGGTTGTAACTTGGCATGACATCATAATTTCACCCAAATAGCAACTTCTAGAGAGTTGAGAGGGTTACGGCAAAAACTGGATGCACTTTGTGTACAAATTGGACAATCTCATAAGAAGTATGAGGGTTTGGGACGAAAATTCATCTATTACAAAGGGATTTCATTTTGAATAACTTATTTTAACTCCATCCTTTTTGTGTGTTCGATATGCACCATTCAAAGGCACATCATCAATTTTCAACCCGTTCTGACTTCATTTGATATTTTTCATGCATTTAATGATCTAATTTGAGCTAAATGACCCTGAATTTCAAATGCCATACAAATGAACTCTGAAAAGGTTGTAACTTGGCATGACTTCATAATTTCACCCACATAGCAATTTCTAGAGACTTGAGAGGGTTTCGGCAAAAACTGGATGCACTTCGTGTACAAGTTGGACAATCTCATAAGAAGTATGACGGTTTCGAACGAAAACTCATCTATTACAAAGGATTTCATTTTTAATAACTTATTTTCACTCCATACTTTTTGTGTGTTCGATATGCACCATTCAAAGGCACATCATCAATTTTCAACCCTTTTTGACTTCATTTGATATTTTTCATGCATTTAATGATTTATTTGAGCTAAATGACCCTGAATTTGAAAAGCAGTACAAATGAACTCTGAAAAGGTTGTAACTTGGCATGACACCATAATTTCACCCAAGTAGCAACTTCTAGAGAGTTGAGAGGGTTACGGCAAAAACTAGATGCACTTCGTGTACAAATTGGACAATCTCATAAGAAGTATGAGGGTTTCGGATGAAAACTCGTCTATTACAAAGGGATTTCATTTTTCATAACTTATTCTAACTCCATACTTTTGGTGTGTTCAATATGCACCATTTAAAGGCACATCATCAATTTTAAACCCTTTCTGACTTCATTTGATATTTTTCACGCATTTCATGATTTATTTTGAGCTAAATGACCCTGAATTTGAAAAGCAAGTACAAATGAATTCTGAAAAGGTTGTAACTTGGCATGACATCATACTTTCACCCACATAGCAACTTCTAGAAAGTTGAGAGGGTTACGGCAAAAACTGGATGCACTTCGTGTACAAATTGGACAATCTCATAAGAAGTATGACGGTTTCGAACGAAAACTCATCTATTACAAAGGGATTTCATTTTTAATAACTTATTTTAACTCCATACTTTTTGTGTGTTCGATATGCACCATTCAAAGGCACATCATGAATTTTCAACCCTTTCTGACTTCATTTGATATTTTTCATGCATTTAATGATTTAATTTGAGCTAAATGACCCTGAATTTGAAAAGCAGTACAAATGAACCCTTAAAAGGTTTTACTTGGCAAGACATCATAATTTCACCGACATAGCAACTTCTAGAGAGTTTAGAGGGTTACGGCAAAAACTGGATGCACTTCGTGTAGAAATTGGACAATCTCATTAGAAGTATGAGGGTTTCATACGAAAACTCATCTATTACAAAGGGACTTCATTTTTAATAACTTATTTAACTCCATACTTTTTGTGTGTTCGATATGCACCATTCAAAGGCACATCATCAATTTTCAACCCTTTTTACTTCATTTGATATTTTTCATGCATTTAATGATTTATTTTGAGCTAAATGACCCTGAATTTGAAAAGTAGTACAAATGAACTCTGAAAAGATTGTAACTTGGCATGACATCACAATTTCACCCAAATAGCAACTTCTAGAGAGTTGAGAGGGTGACGGCAAAAACTGGATGCACTTTGTGTACAAATTGGACAATCTCATAAGAAGTATGAGGGTTTGGGACGAAAATTCATCTATTACAAAGGGATTTCATTTTGAATAACTTATTTTAACTCCATCCTTTTTGTGTGTTCGACATGCACCATTCAAAGGCACATCATCAATTTTCAACCCGTTCTGACTTCATTTGATATTTTTCATGCATTTAATGATCTAGTTTGAGCTAAATGACCCTCAATTTCAAAAGCCATACAAATGAACTCTGAAAAGGTTGTAACTTGGCATGACTTCATAATTTCACCCACATAGCAATTTCTAGAGACTTGAGAGGTTTTCGGCAAAAACTGGATGCACTTCGTGTACAAGTTCGACAATCTCATAAGAAGTATGACGGTTTCGAACGAAAACTCATCTATTACAAAGGATTTCATTTTTAATAACTTATTTTCACTCCATACTTTTTGTGTGTTCGATATGCACCATTCAAGGCACATCATCAATTTTCAACCCTTTTGACTTCATTTGATATTTTTCATGCATTTAATGATTTATTTGAGCTAAATGACCCTGAATTTGAAAAGCGGTACAAATGAACTCTGAAAAGGTTGTAACTTGGCATGACATCCATAATTTCACCCAAATAACAACTTCTAGAGAGTTGAGAGGGTTACGGCAAAAACTAGATGCACTTCGTGTACAAATTGGACAATCTCATAAGAAGTATGAGGGTTTCGGATGAAAACTCGTCTATTACAAAGGGATTTCATTTTTCATAACTTATTCTAACTCCATACTTTTGGTGTGTTCAATATGCACCATTTAAAGGCACATCATCAATTTTAAACCCTTTCTGACTTCATTTGATATTTTTCACGCATTTCATGATTTATTTTGAGCTAAATGACCCTGAATTTGAAAAGCAGTACAAATGAATTCTGAAAAGGTTGTAACTTGGCATGACATCATACTTTCACCCACATAGCAACTTCTAGAAAGTTGAGAGGGTTACGGCAAAAACTGGATGCACTTCGTGTACAAATTGGACAATCTCATTAGAAGTATGAGGGTTTCAGAAAAAAACTCATCTATTACAAAGGGACTTCATTTTTAATAACTTATTTTAACTCCATACTTTTTGGGTGTTCAATATGCACCATTCAAAGGCACATCATCAATTTTCAACCCTTTTTGACTTCATTTGATATTTTTCATGCATTTAATGATTTATTTGAGCTAAATGACCCTGAATTTGAAAAGCAGTACAAATGAACTCTGAAAAGGTTGTAACTTGGCATGACACCATAATTTCACCCAAATAGCAACTTCTAGAGAGTTGAGAGGGTTACGGCAAAAACTAGATGCACTTCGTGTACAAATTGGACAATCTCATAAGAAGTATGACGGTTTCGAACGAAAACTCATCTATTACAAAGGATTTCATTTTTAATAACTTATTTTCACTCCATACTTTTTGTGTGTTCGATATGCACCATTCAAAGGCATATCATCAATTTTCAACCCTTTTTGACTTCATTTGATATTTTTCATGCATTTAATGATTTATTTTGAGCTAAATGACCCTGAATTTGAAAAGCAGTACAAATGAACTCTTAAAAGGTTTTACTTGGCAAGACATCATAATTTCACCGACATAGCAACTTCTAGAGAGTTTAGAAGGTTACGGCAAAAACTGGATGCACTTCGTGTAGAAATTGGACAATCTCATTAGAAGTATGAGGGTTTCATACGAAAAACTCATCTATTACAAAGGGACTTCATTTTTAATAACTTATTTAACTCCATACTTTTTGTGTGTTCGATATGCACCATTCAAAGGCACATCATCAATTTTCAACCCTTTTTTACTTCATTTGATATTTTTCATGCATTTAATGATTTATTTTGAGCTAAATGACCCTGAATTTGAAAAGCAGTACAAATGAACTCTGAAAAGGTTGTAACTTGGCATGACATCATAATTTCACCCAAATAGCAACTTCTAGAGAGTTGAGAGGGTTACGGCAAAAACTGGATGCACTTTGTGTACAAATTGGACAATCTCATAAGAAGTATGAGGATTTGGGACGAAAATTCATCTATTACAAAGGGATTTCATTTTGAATAACTTATTTTAACTCCATCCTTTTTGTGTGTTCGATATGCACCATTCAAAGGCACATCATCAATTTCAACCCTTTTTGACTTCATTTGATATTTTTCATGCATTTAATGATTTATTTGAGCTAAATGACCCTGAATTTGAAAAGCAGTACAAATGAACTCTGAAAAGGTTGTAACTTGGCATGACACCATAATTTCACCCAAATAGCAACTTCTAGAGAGTTGAGAGGGTTACGGCAAAAACTAGATGCACTTCGTGTACAAATTGGACAATCTCATAAGAAGTATGAGGGTTTCGGATGAAAACTCGTCTATTACAAAGGGATTTCATTTTTCATAACTTATTCTAACTCCATACTTTTGGTGTGTTCAATATGCACCATTTAAAGGCACATCATCAATTTTAAACCCTTTCTGACTTCATTTGATATTTTTCACGCATTTCATGATTTATTTTGAGCTAAATGACCCTGAATTTGAAAAGCAGTACAAATGAATTCTGAAAAGGTTGTAACTTGGCATGACATCATACTTTCACCCACATAGCAACTTCTAGAAAGTTGAGAGGGTTACGGCAAAAACTGGATGCACTTCGTGTACAAATTGGACAATCTCATTAGAAGTATGAGGGTTTCAGAAAAAAACTCATCTATTACAAAGGGACTTCATTTTTAATAACTTATTTTAACTCCATACTTTTTGGGTGTTCAATATGCACCATTCAAAGGCACATCATCAATTTTCAACCCTTCCTAACTTCATTTGATATTTTTCATGCATGTAATGATTTATTTTGAGCTAGATGACCCTGAATTTGAAAAGCTGTACAAATGAACTCTGAAAAGGTTGTAACTTGGCATGACATCACAATTTCACCCACATAGCAACTTCTAGAGAGTTGAGAAGGTTACGGCAAAAACTGGATGCACTTCGTGTACAAATTGGACAATCTCATAAGAAGTATGAGGGTTTCGGACGAAAAACACATCTATTACAAAGGGATTTCATTTTTAATAACTTATTTTAACTCCATACTTTTTGTGTGTTCGATATGCACCATTCAAAGGCACATCATCAATTTTCAACCCTTTTTGACTTCATTTGATATTTTTCATGCATTTAATGATTTATTTTGAGCTAAATGACCCTGAATTTGAAAAGCAGGACGAATGAATTCTGAAAAGGTTGTAACTTGGCATGAGATCATACTTTCACCCACATAGCAACTTCTAGAGAATTGAGAGGGTTACGGCAAAAACTAGATGCACTTCGTGTAAAAATTGGACAATCTCATAAGAAGTATGACGGTTTCGAACGAAAACTCATCTATTACAAAGGGATTTCATTTTGAATAATTATTTTAACTCCGTACTTTTTGTGTGTTCAATATGCACCATTCAGAGGCACATCATCAATTTTCAACCCTTTCTGACTTCATTTGATATTTTTCATGCATTTAATGATTTATTTTGAGCTAAATGACCCTGAATTTGAAAAGCAGTACAAATGAACTCTTAAAAGGTTTTACTTGGCAAGACATCATAATTTCACCGACATAGCAACTTCTAGAGAGTTTAGAAGGTTACGGCAAAAACTGGATGCACTTCGTGTAGAAATTGGACAATCTCATTAGAAGTATGAGGGTTTCATACGAAAACTCATCTATTACAAAGGGACTTCATTTTTAATAACTTATTTAACTCCATACTTTTTGTGTGTTCGATATGCACCATTCAAAGGCACATCATCAATTTTCAACCCTTTTTACTTCATTTGATATTTTTCATGCATTTAATGATTTATTTTGAGCTAAATGACCCTGAATTTGAAAAGCAGTACAAATGAACTCTGAAAAGGTTGTAACTTGGCATGACATCATAATTTCACCCAAATAGCAACTTCTAGAGAGTTGAGAGGGTTACGGCAAAAACTGGATGCACTTTGTGTACAAATTGGACAATCTCATAAGAAGTATGAGGATTTGGGACGAAAATTCATCTATTACAAAGGGATTTCATTTTGAATAACTTATTTTAACTCCATCCTTTTTGTGTGTTCGATATGCACCATTCAAAGGCACATCATCAATTTTCAACCCTTTTTGACTTCATTTGATATTTTTCATGCATTTAATGATTTATTTGAGCTAAATGACCCTGAATTTGAAAAGCAGTACAAATGAACTCTGAAAAGGTTGTAACTTGGCATGACACCATAATTTCACCCAAATAGCAACTTCTAGAGAGTTGAGAGGGTTACGGCAAAAACTAGATGCACTTCGTGTACAAATTGGACAATCTCATAAGAAGTATGAGGGTTTCGGATGAAAACTCGTCTATTACAAAGGGATTTCATTTTTCATAACTTATTCTAACTCCATACTTTTGGTGTGTTCAATATGCACCATTTAAAGGCACATCATCAATTTTAAACCCTTTCTGACTTCATTTGATATTTTTCACGCATTTCATGATTTATTTTGAGCTAAATGACCCTGAATTTGAAAAGCAGTACAAATGAATTCTGAAAAGGTTGTAACTTGGCATGACATCATACTTTCACCCACATAGCAACTTCTAGAAAGTTGAGAGGGTTACGGCAAAAACTGGATGCACTTCGTGTACAAATTGGACAATCTCATAAGAAGTATGACGGTTTCGAACGAAAACTCATCTATTACAAAGGGATTTCATTTTTAATAACTTATTTTAACTCCATACTTTTTGTGTGTTCGATATGCACCATTCAAAGGCACATCATGAATTTTCAACCCTTTCTGACTTCATTTGATATTTTTCATGCATTTAATGATTTAATTTGAGCTAAATGACCCTGAATTTGACAAGCAGTACAAATGAACCCTTAAAAGGTTTTACTTGGCAAGACATCATAATTTCACCGACATAGCAACTTCTAGAGAGTTTAGAGGGTTACGGCAAAAACTGGATGCACTTCGTGTAGAAATTGGACAATCTCATTAGAAGTATGAGGGTTTCATACGAAAACTCATCTATTACAAAGGGACTTCATTTTTAATAACTTATTTAACTCCATACTTTTTGTGTGTTCGATATGCACCATTCAAAGGCACATCATCAATTTTCAACCCTTTTTTACTTCATTTGATATTTTTCATGCATTTAATGATTTATTTTGAGCTAAATGACCCTGAATTTGAAAAGCAGTACAAATGAACTCTGAAAAGATTGTAACTTGGCATGACATCACAATTTCACCCAAATAGCAACTTCTAGAGAGTTGAGAGGGTTACGGCAAAAACTGGATGCACTTTGTGTACAAATTGGACAATCTCATAAGAAGTATGAGGGTTTGGTACGAAAATTCATCTATTACAAAGGGATTTCATTTTGAATAACTTATTTTAACTCCATCCTTTTTGTGTGTTCCACATGCACCATTCAAAGGCACATCATCAATTTTCAACCCGTTCTGACTTCATTTGATATTTTTCATGCATTTAATGATCTAGTTTGAGCTAAATGACCCTCAATTTCAAAAGCCATACAAATGAACTCTGAAAAGGTTGTAACTTGGCATGACTTCATAATTTCACCCACATAGCAATTTCTAGAGACTTGAGAGGGTTTCGGCAAAAACTGGATGCACTTCGTGTACAAGTTGGACAATCTCATAAGAAGTATGACGGTTTCGAACGAAAACTCATCTATTACAAAGGATTTCATTTTTAATAACTTATTTTCACTCCATACTTTTTGTGTGTTCGATATGCACCATTCAAAGGCATATCATCAATTTTCAACCCTTTTTGACTTCATTTGATATTTTTCATGCATTTAATGATTTATTTGAGCTAAATGACCCTGAATTTGAAAAGCAGTACAAATGAACTCTGAAAAGGTTGTAACTTGGCATGACACCATAATTTCACCCAAATAGCAACTTCTAGAGAGTTGAGAGGGTTACGGCAAAAACTAGATGCACTTCGTGTACAAATTGGACAATCTCATAAGAAGTATGAGGGTTTCGGATGAAAACTCGTCTATTACAAATGGATTTCACTTTTCATAACTTATTTTAACTCCATACTTTTGGTGTGTTCAATATGCACCATTTAAAGGCACATCATCAATTTTAAACCCTTTCTGACTTCATTTGATATTTTTCACGCATTTCATGATTTATTTTGAGCTAAATGACCCTGAATTTGAAAAGCAGTACAAATGAATTCTGAAAAGGTTGTAACTTGGCATGAGATCATACTTTCACCCACATAGCAACTTCTAGAGAATTGAGAGGGTTACGGCAAAAACTAGATGCACTTCGTGTACAAATTGGACAATCTCATAAGAAGTATGACGGTTTCGAACGAAAACTCATCTATTACAAAGGGATTTCATTTTGAATAATTATTTTAACTCCGTACTTTTTGTGTGTTCAATATGCACCATTCAGAGGCACATCATCAATTTTCAACCCTTTCTGACTTCATTTGATATTTTTCATGCATTTAATGATTTATTTTGAGCTAAATGACCCTGAATTTGAAAAGCAGTACAAATGAACTCTTAAAAGGTTTTACTTGGCAAGACATCATAATTTCACCGACATAGCAACTTCTAGAGAGTTTAGAAGGTTACGGCAAAAACTGGATGCACTTCGTGTAGAAATTGGACAATCTCATTAGAAGTATGAGGGTTTCATACGAAAACTCATCTATTACAAAGGGACTTCATTTTTAATAACTTATTTAACTCCATACTTTTTGTGTGTTCGATATGCACCATTCAAAGGCACATCATCAATTTTCAACCCTTTTTTACTTCATTTGATATTTTTCATGCATTTAATGATTTATTTTGAGCTAAATGACCCTGAATTTGAAAAGCAGTACAAATGAACTCTGAAAAGGTTGTAACTTGGCATGACATCATAATTTCACCCAAATAGCAACTTCTAGAGAGTTGAGAGGGTTACGGCAAAAACTGGATGCACTTTGTGTACAAATTGGACAATCTCATAAGAAGTATGAGGATTTGGGACGAAAATTCATCTATTACAAAGGGATTTCATTTTGAATAACTTATTTTAACTCCATCCTTTTTGTGTGTTCGATATGCACCATTCAAAGGCACATCATCAATTTTCAACCCTTTTTGACTTCATTTGATATTTTTCATGCATTTAATGATTTATTTGAGCTAAATGACCCTGAATTTGAAAAGCAATACAAATGAACTCTGAAAAGGTTGTAACTTGGCATGACACCATAATTTCACCCAAATAGCAACTTCTAGAGAGTTGAGAGGGTTACGGCAAAAACTAGATGCACTTCGTGTACAAATTGGACAATCTCATAAGAAGTATGAGGGTTTCGGATGAAAACTCGTCTATTACAAAGGGATTTCATTTTTCATAACTTATTCTAACTCCATACTTTTGGTGTGTTCAATATGCACCATTTAAAGGCACATCATCAATTTTAAACCCTTTCTGACTTCATTTGATATTTTTCACGCATTTCATGATTTATTTTGAGCTAAATGACCCTGAATTTGAAAAGCAGTACAAATGAATTCTGAAAAGGTTGTAACTTGGCATGACATCATACTTTCACCCACATAGCAACTTCTAGAAAGTTGAGAGGGTTATGGCAAAAACTGGATGCACTTCGTGTACAAATTGGACAATCTCATAAGAAGTATGACGGTTTCGAACGAAAACTCATCTATTACAAAGGGATTTCATTTTTAATAACTTATTTTAACTCCATACTTTTTGTGTGTTCGATATGCACCATTCAAAGGCACATCATGAATTTTCAACCCTTTCTGACTTCATTTGATATTTTTCATGCATATAATGATTTAATTTGAGCTAAATGACCCTGAATTTGAAAAGCAGTACAAATGAACCCTTAAAAGGTTTTACTTGGCAAGACATCATAATTTCACCGACATAGCAACTTCTAGAGAGTTTAGAGGGTTACGGCAAAAACTGGATGCACTTCGTGTAGAAATTGGACAATCTCATTAGAAGTATGAGGGTTTCATACGAAAACTCATCTATTACAAAGGGACTTCATTTTTAATAACTTATTTAACTCCATACTTTTTGTGTGTTCGATATGCACCATTCAAAGGCACATCATCAATTTTCAACCCTTTTTTACTTCATTTGATATTTTTCATGCATTTAATGATTTATTTTGAGCTAAATGACCCTGAATTTGAAAAGCAGTACAAATGAACTCTGAAAAGATTGTAACTTGGCATGACATCACAATTTCACCCAAATAGCAACTTCTAGAGAGTTGAGAGGGTTACGGCAAAAACTGGATGCACTTTGTGTACAAATTCGACAATCTCATAAGAAGTATGAGGGTTTGGGACGAAAATTCATCTATTACAAAGGGATTTCATTTTGAATAACTTATTTTAACTCCATCCTTTTTGTGTGTTCCACATGCACCATTCAAAGGCACATCATCAATTTTCAACCCGTTCTGACTTCATTTGATATTTTTCATGCATTTAATGATCTAGTTTGAGCTAAATGACCCTCAATTTCAAAAGCCATACAAATGAACTCTGAAAAGGTTGTAACTTGGCATGACTTCATAATTTCACCCACATAGCAATTTCTAGAGACTTGAGAGGGTTTCGGCAAAAACTGGATGCACTTCGTGTACAAGTTCGACAATCTCATAAGAAGTATGACGGTTTCGAACGAAAACTCATCTATTACAAAGGATTTCATTTTTAATAACTTATTTTCACTCCATACTTTTTGTGTGTTCGATATGCACCATTCAAAGGCACATCATCAATTTTCAACCCTTTTTGACTTCATTTGATATTTTTCATGCATTTAATGATTTATTTGAGCTAAATGACCCTGAATTTGAAAAGCAGTACAAATGAACTCTGAAAAGGTTGTAACTTGGCATGACACCATAATTTCACCCAAATAGCAACTTCTAGAGAGTTGAGAGGGTTACGGCAAAAACTAGATGCACTTCGTGTACAAATTGGACAATCTCATAAGAAGTATGAGGGTTTCGGATGAAAACTCGTCTATTACAAATGGATTTCATTTTTCATAACTTATTTTAACTCCATACTTTTGGTGTGTTCAATATGCACCATTTAAAGGCACATCATCAATTTTAAACCCTTTCTGACTTCATTTGATATTTTTCACGCATTTCATGATTTATTTTGAGCTAAATGACCCTGAATTTGAAAAGCAGTACAAATGAATTCTGAAAAGGTTGTAACTTGGCATGACATCATACTTTCACCCACATAGCAACTTCTAGAGAGTTGAGAGGGTTACGGCAAAAACTGGATGCACTTCGTGTACAAATTGGACAATCTCATAAGAAGTATGACGGTTTCGAACGAAAACTCATCTATTACAAAGGGATTTCATTTTTAATAACTTATTTTAACTCCATACTTTTTGTGTGTTCGATATGCACCATTCAAAGCCACATCATGAATTTTCAACCCTTTCTGGCTTCATTTGATATTTTTCATGCATTTAATGATTTAATTTGAGCTAAATGACCCTGAATTTGAAAAGCAGTACAAATGAACTCTTAAAAGGTTGTAAGTTGGCATGACATCATAATTTCACCGACATAGCAACTTCTAGAGAGTTCAGAGGATTACGGCAAAAACTGGATGCACTTCGTGTACAAATTGGACAATCTCATTAGAAGTATGAGGGTTTCAGAAAAAAACTCATCTATTACAAAGGGACTTCATTTTTAATAACTTATTTAACTCCATACTTTTTGTGTGTTCGATATGCACCATTCAAAGGCACATCATCAATTTTCAACCCTTTTTTACTTCATTTGATATTTTTCATGCATTTAATGATTTATTTTTAGCTAAATGACCCTGAATTTGAAAAGCAGTACAAATGAACTCTGAAAAGGTTGGAACTTGGCATGACATCATAATTTCACCCAAATAGCAAATTCTAGAGAGTTGAGAGGGTTACGGCAAAAACTGGATGCACTTTGTGTACAAATTGGACAATCTCATAAGAAGTATGAGGGTTTGGGACGAAAATTCATCTATTACAAAGGGATTTCATTTTGAATAACTTATTTTAACTCCATCCTTTTTGTGTGTTCGATATGCACCATTCAAAGGCACACCATCAATTTTCAACCCGTTCTGACTTCATTTGATATTTTTCATGCATTTAATGATCTAGTTTGAGCTAAATGACCCTCAATTTCAAAAGCCATACAAATGAACTCTGAAAAGGTTGTAACTTGGCATGACTTCATAATTTCACCCACATAGCAATTTCTAGAGACTTGAGAGGGTTTCGGCAAAAACTGGATGCACTTCGTGTACAAGTTGGACAATCTCATAAGAAGTATGACGGTTTCGAACGAAAACTCATCTATTACAAAGGATTTCATTTTTAATAACTTATTTTCACTCCATACTTTTTGTGTGTTCGATATGCACCATTCAAAGGCACATCATCAATTTTCAACCCTTTTTGACTTCATTTGATATTTTTCATGCATTTAATGATTTATTTGAGCTAAATGACCCTGAATTTGAAAAGCAGTACAAATGAACTCTAAAAAGGTTGTAACTTGGCATGACACCATAATTTCACCCAAATAGCAACTTCTAGAGAGTTGAGAGGGTTACGGCAAAAACTAGATGCACTTCGTGTACAAATTGGACAATCTCATAAGAAGTATGAGGGTTTCGGATGAAAACTCGTCTATTACAAATGGATTTCATTTTTCATAACTTATTTTAACTCCATACTTTTGGTGTGTTCAATATGCACCATTTAAAGGCACATCATCAATTTTAAACCCTTTCTGACTTCATTTGATATTTTTCACGCATTTCATGATTTATTTTGAGCTAAATGACCCTGAATTTGAAAAGCAGTACAAATGAATTCTGAAAAGGTTGTAACTTGGCATGACATCATACTTTCACCCACATAGCAACTTCTAGAGAGTTGAGAGGGTTACGGCAAAAACTGGATGCACTTCGTGTACAAATTGGACAATCTCATAAGAAGTATGACGGTTTCGAACGAAAACTCATCTATTACAAAGGGATTTCATTTTTAATAACTTATTTTAACTCCATACTTTTTGTGTGTTCGATATGCACCATTCAAAGGCACATCATGAATTTTCAACCCTTTCTGACTTCATTTGATATTTTTCATGCATTTAATGATTTAATTTGAGCTAAATGACCCTGAATTTGAAAAGCAGTACAAATGAACTCTTAGAAGGTTGTAACTTGGCATGACATCATAATTTCACCGACATAGCAACTTCTAGAGAGTTCAGAGGATTACGGCAAAAACTGGATGCACTTCGTGTACAAATTGGACAATCTCATTAGAAGTATGAGGGTTTCAGAAAAAAACTCATCTATTACAAAGGGACTTCATTTTTAATAACTTATTTAACTCCATACTTTTTGTGTGTTCAATATGCACCATTCAAAGGCACATCATCAATTTTCAACCCTTCCTAACTTCATTTGATATTTTTCATGCATTTAATGATTTATTTTGAGCTAAATGACCCTGAATTTGAAAAGCTGTACAAATGAACTCTGAAAAGGTTGTAACTTGGCATGACATCACAATTTCACCCACATAGCAACTTCTAGAGAGTTGAGAAGGTTACGGCAAAAACTGGATGCACTTCGTGTACAAATTGGACAATCTCATAAGAAGTATGAGGGTTTCGGACGAAAACACATCTATTACAAAGGGATTTCATTTTTAATAACTTATTTTAACTCCATACTTTTTGTGTGTTCGATATGCACCATTCAAAGGCACATCATCAATTTTCAACCCTTTTTGACTTCATTTGATATTTTTCATGCATTTAATGATTTATTTTGAGCTAAATGACCCTGAATTTGAAAAGCAGGACGAATGAATTCTGAAAAGGTTGTAACTTGGCATGAGATCATACTTTCACCCACATAGCAACTTCTAGAGAATTGAGAGGGTTACGGCAAAAACTAGATGCACTTCGTGTACAAATTGGACAATCTCATAAGAAGTATGACGGTTTCGAACGAAAACTCATCTATTACAAAGGGATTTCATTTTGAATAACTTATTTTAACTCCATCCTTTTTGTGTGTTCGATATGCACCATTCAAAGGCACATCATGAATTTTCAACCCTTTCTGACTTCATTTGATATTTTTCGTGCATTTAATGATTTATTTTGAGCTAAATGACCCTTAATTTGAAAAGCAGTACAAATGAACTGTGAAAAGGTTGTAACTTGGCATGACACCATACTTTCACCCACATAGCAACTTCTAGAGAGTTGAGAGGGTTACGACAAAAACTGGATGCACTTCGTGTAGAAATTGGACAATCTCGTTAGAAGTATGAGGGTTTCAGACGAAAACTCATCTATTACAAAGGGACTTCATTTTTAATAACTTATTTAACTCCATACTTTTTCCGTGTTCAATATGCACCATTCAAAGCCACATCATCAATTTTCAACCCTTTCTAACTTCATTTGATATTTTTCATGCATTTAATGATCTAATTTGAGCTAAATGACCCAGAATTTCAAAAGCCGTACAAATGAACTCTGAAAAGGTTGTAACTTGGCATGACTTCATAATTTCACCCACATAGCAACTTCTAGAGAGTTGAGAGGGTTACAGCAAAAACTGGATGCACTTCGCGTACAAATTGGACAATCTCATAAGAAGTATGAGGGTTTCGGACGAAAACTCATCTATTACAAAGGGATTTCATTTTTAATAACTTATTTTAACTCCATACTTTTTGTGTGTTCGATATGCACCATTAAAAGGCACATCATGAATTTTCAACCCTTTCTGACTTCATTTGATATTTTTCATGCATGTAATGATTTATTTTGAGCTAAATGACCCTGAATTTGAAAAGCAGTACAAATGAACTCTGAAAAGGTTGTAACTTGGCATGACATCATACTTTTACCCACATAGCAACTTCTAGAGAGTTGAGAGTGTTACGACAAAAACTGGATGCACTTCGTGTAGAAATTGGACAATCTCATTAGAAGTATGAGGGTTTCAGACGAAAACTCATCTATTACAAAGGGACTTCATTTTGAATAACTTATTTAACTCCATACTTTTTCCGTGTTCATTATGCACCATTCAAAGGCACATCATCAATTTTCAACCCTTTCTGACTTCAATTGATATTTTTCATGCATTTAATGATCTAATTTGAGCTAAATGACCCTGAATTTCAAAAGCCATACAAATGAACTCTGAAAAGGTTGTAACTTGGCATGACTTCAAAATTTCACCCACATAGCAACTTCTAGAGACTTGAGAGGGTTTCGGCAAAAACTGGATGTACTTCGTGTACAAATTGGACAATCTCATAAGAAGTATGACGGTTTCGAACGAAAACTCATCTATTACAAAGGATTTCATTTTTAATAACTTATTTTCATTCCATACTTTTTGTGTGTTCGATATGCACCATTCAAAGGCACATCATCAATTTTCAACCCTTTTTGACTTCATTTGATATTTTGCATGCATTTAATGATTTATTTTGAGCTAAATGACCCTGAATTTGAAAAGCAGTACAAATGAACTCTGAAAAGGTTGTAACTTGGCATGACACCATAATTTCACCCAAATAGCAACTTCTAGAGAGTTGAGAGGGTTACGGCAAAAACTAGATGCACTTTGTGTACAAATTGGTCAATCTCATCAGAAGTATGAGGGTTTCGGACGAAAACTCATCTATTACAAAGGGATTTCATTTTTAATAACTTATTTTAACTCCATACTTTTGGTGTGTTCAATATGCACCATTTAAAGGTACATCATCAATTTTAAACCCTTTCTGACTTCATTTGATATTTTTCACGCATTTGATGATTTATTTTGAGCTAAATGACCCTGAATTTGAAAAGCAGTACAAATGAATTCTGAAAAGGTTGTAACTTGGCATGACTTCATAATTTCATCCACATAGCAACTTCTAGAGAGCTGAGAGGGTTACGGCAAAAACTAGATGCACTTCGTGTACACATTGGACAATCTCATAAGAAGTATGAGGGTTTCGGACGAAAACTCATCTATTACAAAGGGATTTCATTTTTAATAACTTATTTTAACTCCATACTTTTTGTGTGTTCGATATGCACCATTAAAAGGCACATCAAGAATTTTCGACCCTTTCTGACTTCATTTGATATTTTTCATGCATGTAATGATTTATTTTGAGCTAAATGACCCTGAATTTGAAAAGCAGTACAAATAAACTCTGAAAAGGTTGTCACTTGGCATGACTTCATAATTTCACCCACATATCAACTTCTAGAGACTTGAGAGGGTTTCGGCAAAAACTGGATGCACTTCGTGTACAAATTGTACAATCTCATAAAAAGTATGACGGTTCCGAACGAAAGCTCATCTATTACAAAGGGATTTCATTTTTAATAACTTATTTTCACTCCATACTGTTTGTGTGTTCGATATGCACCATTCAAAGGCACATCATCAATTTTCAACCCTTCCTGACTTCATTTGATATTTTTCATGCATTTAATGATTTATTTTGACCTAAATGACCCTGAGTTTGAAAAGCTGTACAAATGAACTCTGAAAAGGTTGTAACTTGGCATGACATCACAATTTCACCCACATAACAACTTCTAGAGAGTTGAGAAGGTTACGGCAAAAACTGGATGCACTTCGTGTACAAATTGGACAATCTCATAAGAAGTATGAGGGTTTCGGACGAAAACTCATCTCTTACAAAGGGATTTCATTTTTAATAACTTATTTTAACTCCATACTTTTTGTGTGTTCGATATGCACCATTCAAAGGCACATCATCAATTTTCAACCCTTTTTGACTTGATTTGATATTTTTCTACATTTAATAATTTATTTTGAGCTAAATGACCCTGAATTTGAAAAGCAGTACAAATGAATTCTGAAAAGGTTGTAACTTGGCATCAGATCATACTTTCACCCACATAGCAACTTCTAGAGAGTTGAGAGGGTTACGGCAAAAACTAGATGCACTTCGTGTACAAATTGGACAATCTCATAAGAAGTATGACGGTTTCGAACGAAAACTCATCTATTACAAAGGGATTTCATTTTGAATAACTTATTTTAACTCCATCCTTTTTGTGTGTTCGATATGCACCATTCAAAGGCACATCATGAATTTTCAACCCTTTCTGACTTCATTTGATATTTTTCATGCATTTAATGATTTATTTTGAGCTAAATGACCCTGAATTTGAAAAGCAGTAAAAATGAACTCTGAAAAGGTTGTAACTTGGCATGACATCATACTTTCACCCACATAGCAACTTCTAGAGAGTTGAGAGGGTTACGACAAAAACTAGATGCACTTCGTGTAGAAATTGGACAATCTCATTAGAAGTATGAGGGTTTCAGACGAAAACTCATCTATTACAAAGGGACTTCATTTTTAATAACTTATTTAACTCCATACTTTTTCCGTGTTCACTATGCACCATTCAAAGGCGCGTCATCAATTTTCAACCCTTTCTGACTACATTTGTTATTTTTCATGCATTTAATGATCTAATTTGAGCTAAATGACCCTGAATTTCAAAAGCCGTACAAATGAACTCTGAAAAGGTTGTAACTTGGCATGACTTCATAATTTCACCCACATAGCAACTTCTAGAGAGTTGAGAGGGTTACGGCAAAAACTGGATGCACTTCGTGTACAAATTGGACAATCTCATAAGAAGTATGAGGGTTTCGGACGAAAATTCATCTATTACAAAGGGATTTCATTTTTAATAACTTATTTTAACTCCATACTTTTTGTGTGTTCGATATGCACCATTAAAAGGCACATCATGAATTTTCAACCCTTTCTGACTTCATTTGATATTTTTCATGCATGTAATGATTTATTTTGAGCTAAATGACCCTGAATTTGAAAAGCAGTACAAATGAACTCTGAAAAGGTTGTCACTTGGCATGACTTCATAATTTCACCCACATAGCAACTTCTAGAGACTTGAGAGGGTTTCGGCAAAAACTGGATGCACTTCGTGTACAAATTGGACAATCTCATAAAAAGTATGACGGTTTCGAACGAAAGCTCATCTATTACAAAGGGATTTCATTTTTAATAACTTATTTTCACTCCATACTGTTTGTCTGTTCGATATGCACCATTCAAAGGCACATCATCAATTTTCAACCCTTTTTGACTTCATTTGATATTTTTCATGCATTTAATGATTTATTTTGAGCTAAATGACCCTGAATTTGAAAAGCAGTTCGAAAAGCAGTACAAATGAACTCTGAAAAGGTTGTAAATTGGCATGACATCATAATTTCACCCAAATAGCAACTTGTAGAGAGTTGAGAGGGTTACGGCAAAAACTGGATGCACTTCGTGTACAAATTGGACAATCTCATAAGAACTATGAGGGTCTTGGACGAAAACTCATCTATTACAAAGGGATTTCATTTTTAATAACTTATTTTAACTCCATACTTTTTGTGTGTTCGATATGGACAATTCAATGGCACATCATCAATTTTAAACCCTTTTTGACTTCATTTGATATTTTTCATGCAGTTAATGATTTATTTTGAGCTAAATGACCCTGAATTTGAAAAGGAGTACAAATGAACTCTGAAAAGGTTGTAACTTGGCATGACATCATAATTTCACCCAAATAGCAACTTCTAGAGAGTTGAGAGGGTTACGGCAAAAACTGGATGCACTTCGTGTACAAATTGGACAATCTCATAAGAAGTATGAGGGTTTCGGACGAAAACTCATTTTTTTAATAACTTATTTTAACTCCATACTTTTTGTGTGTTCAATATGCACCATTCAAAGGCACATCATCAATTTTCAACCCTTTCTGACTTCATTTGATATTTTACATGCATTTAATGATTTATTTTGAGCTAAATGACCCTGAATTTAAAAAGCAGTACAAATGAACTCTGAAAAGGTTGTAACCTGGCATGAAATCATAATTTCACCCACATAGCAACTTCTAGAGAGTTGAGAGGGTTACGGCAAAAACTAGATGCACTTCGTGTACAAATTGGACAATCTCACAAGAAGTATGAGGGTTTGGGACGAAAACCCATCTATTACAAAGGGATTTCATTTTTAATAACTTATTTTAACTCTATACTTTTTCTGTGTTCGATATGCACCATTCAAAGGCACATCATCAATTTTCAACCCTTTCTGACTTCATTTGATATTTTGCATGCATTTAATGATTTATTTTGAGCTAAATGACCCTCAATTTAAAAAGCAGTACAAATGAACTCTGAAAAGGTTGTAACTTGGCATGAAATCGTAATTTCACCCACATAGCAACTTCTAGAGACTTGAGAGGGTTACGGCAAAAAATGGATGCACTTCGTGTACAAATTGGACAATGTCATAAGAAGTATGAGGGTTTCGGACGAAAACTCATCTATTACAAAGGGATTTCATTTTTCATAACTTATTTTAACTGCATACTTTTTGTGTGTTCGATATGCACCATTCAAAGCACATCATCAATTTTCAACCCTTTCTGAATTCATTTGATATTTTGCATGCATTTAATGATTTATTTTGAGCTAAATGACCCTGAATTTAAAAAGCAGTACAGATGAACTCTGAAAAGGTTGTAACTTGGTATGAAATCATAGTTTCACCCACATAGCAACTTCTAGAGAGTTGAGAGGGTAACGGCAAAAACTAGATGCACTTCGTGTACAAATTGGACAATCTCATAAGAGGTATGATGGTTTCGGACGAAAACTCATCTATTACAAAGGGATTTCATTTTTAATAATTTATTTTAACTCCATACTTTTTGTTTGTTCGATATGCACCATTCAAAGGCACATCATCAATTTTCAACCCTTTCTGACTTCATTTGATATTTTTCATGCTTTTAATGATTTATTTTGAGCTGAATGACTTGAATTTGAAAAGCAGTACAAATGAACTCTGAAAAGGTTGCAACTTGGCATGACATCATAAATTCACCCACATAGCAACTTCTAGAGAGTTGAGAGGGTTACGACAAAAACTGGATGCACTTCGTGTACAAATTGGACAATCTCATAAGAAGTATGAAGGTTTGGGAAGAAAACTCATCTATTACAAAGGGATTTCGTTTTTAATAACTTATTTTAACTCCATACTTTTTGTGTGTTCAATATGCACCATTCAAAGGCACATCATCAATTTTCAACCCTTTCTGATTTCATTTGATATTTTTCATGCATGTAATGATTTATTTTGGGCTAAATGACCCTGAATTTGAAAAGCCGTACAAATGGACTCTAAAAAGGTTGTAACTTGGCATGACTTCATAATTTCACCCACATAGCAACTTCTAGAGAGTTGAGAGGGTTACGGCAAAAACTGGATGCACTTCGTGTACAAATTGGACAATCTCATAAGAAGTATGAGGGTTTGGGAAGAAAAATCATCTATTACAAAGGGATTTCGTTTTTAATAACTTATTTTTACTCCATACTTTTTGTGTGTTCAATATGCACCATTCAAAGGCACATCATCAATTTTCAACCCTTTCTGATTTCATTTGATATTTTTCATGCATTTAATGATTTATTTTGAGCTAAATGACCCTGAATTTGAAAAGCAGTGCAAATGGACTCTGAAAAGGTAGTAACTTGGCATGACATCATAATTTCACCCACATAGCAACTTCTAGAAACTTGAGAGGGTTACGGCAAAAAAGGATGCACTTCGTGTACAAATTGGACAATCTCATAAGAAGTATGAGAGTTTCGGACGAAAACTCATCTATTACAAAGGGATTTCATTTTTAATAACTTATTTTAACTCCATACTTTTTGTGTGTTCAATATGCACCATTCAAAGGCACATCATCAATTTTCAACCCTTTCTGACTTCATTTGATATTTTTCATGCATGTAATGATTTATTTTGAGCTAAATGACCCTGAATTTGAAAAGCCGTACAAATGAACTCTGAAAAGGTTGTAACTTGGCATGACTTCATAATTTCACCCACATAGCAACTTCTAGAGAGTTGAGAGAGTTACGGCAAAAACTGGATGCACTTCGTGTACAAATTGGACAATCTCATAAGAAGTATGATGGTTTGGGAAGAAAAATCATCTATTACAAAGGGATTTCGTTTTTAATAACTTATTTTTACTCCATACTTTTTGTGTGTTCAATATGCACCATTCAAAGGCACATCATCAATTTTCAACCCTTTCTGATTTCATTTGATATTTTTCATGCATTTAATGATTTATTTTGAGCTAAATGACCCTGAATTTGAAAAGCAGTGCAAATGGACTCTGAAAAGGTAGTAACTTGGCATGACATCATAATTTCACCCACATAGCAACTTCTAGAAACTTCAGAGGGTTACGGCAAAAAAGGATGCACTTCGTGTACAAATTGGACAATCTCATAAGAAGTATGAGAGTTTCGGACGAAAACTCATCTATTACAAAGGGATTTCATTTTTAATAACTTATTTTAACTCCATACTTTTTGTGTGTTCAATATGCACCATTCAAAGGCACATCATCAATTTTCAACCCTTTCTGACTTCATTTGATATTTTTCATGCATGTAATGATTTATTTTGAGCTAAATGACCCTGAATTTGAAAAGCCGTACAAATGAACTCTGAAAAGGTTGTAACTTGGCATGACTTCATAATTTCACCCACATAGCAACTTCTAGAGAGTTGAGAGAGTTACGGCAAAAACTGGATGCACTTCGTGTACAAATTGGACAATCTCATCAGAAGTATGAGGGTTTGGGAAGAAAAATCATCTATTACAAAGGGATTTCGTTTTTAATAACTTATTTAACTCCATACTTTTTGTGTGTTCAATATGCACCATTCAAAGGCACATCATCAATTTTCAACCCTTTCTGATTTCATTTGATATTTTTCATGCATTTAATGATTTATTTTGAGCTAAATGACCCTGAATTTGAAAAGCAGTACAAATGGACTCTAAAAAGGGTGTAACATGGCATGACATCATAATTTCACCCACATAGAAACTTCTAGAGACTTGAGAGGGTTACGGCAAAAAATGGATGCACTTCGTGTACAAATTGGACAATCTCATAAGAAGTATGAGGGTTTCGGACGAAAACTCATCTATTACAAAGGGATTTCATTTTTAATAACTTATTTTAACTCCATACTTTTTGTGTGTTCAATATGCACCATTCAAAGGCACATCATCAATTTTCAACCCTTTCTGACTTCATTTGATATTTTTCATGCATTTAATGATTTATTTTGAGCTAAATGACCCTGAATTTGAAAAGCAGTACTAATGAACTCTGAAAAGGTTGTAACTTGGTATGAAATCATAATTTCACGCACATAGCAACTTCTAGAGAGTTGAGAGGGTAACGGCAAAAACTAGATGCACTTCGTGTACAAATTGGACAATCTCATAAGAGGTATGAGGGTTTCGGACGAAAACTCATCTATTACAAAGGGATTTCATTTTTAATAATTTATTTTAACTCCATACTTTTTGTTTGTTCGATATGCACCATTCGAAGGCACATCATCAATTTTCAACCCTTTCTGACTTCATTTGATATTCTTCTTGCTTTTAATGATTTATTTTGAGCTGAATGACTTGAATTTGAAAAGCAGTACAAATGAACTCTGAAAAGGTTGTAACTTCGCATGACATCATAAATTCACCCACATAGCAACTTCTAGAGAGTTGAGAGGGCTACGGCAAAAACTTGATGCACTTCGTGTACAAATTGGACAATCTCATAAGAAGTATGAGGGTTTGGGAAGAAAACTCATCTATTACAAAGGGATTTCGTTTTTAATAACTTATTTTAACTCCATACTTTTTGTGTGTTCAATATGCACCATTCAAAGGCACATCATCAATTTTCAACCCTTTCTGATTTCATTTGATATTTTTCATGCATTTAATGATTTATTTTGAGCTAAATGACCCTGAATTTGAAAAGTAGTACAAATGGACTCTGAAAAGGTAGTAACTTGGCATGACATCATAATTTCACCCACATAGCAACTTCTAGGGACTTGAGAGGGTTACGGCAAAAAATGGATGCACTTCGTGAACAAATTGGACAATCTCATAAGAAGTATGAGGGTTTCGGATGAAAACTCATCTATTACAAAGGGATTTCATTTTTAGTAACTTATTTTAACTCCATACTTTTTGTGTGTTCAATATGCACCATTCAAAGGCACATCATCAATTTTCAACCCTTTCTGACTTCATTTGATATTTTTCATGCATGTAATGATTTATTTTGAGCTAAATGACCCTGAATTTGAAAAGCCGTACAAATGAACTCTGAAAAGGTTGTAACTTGGCATGACTTCATAATTTCACCCACATAGCAAATTCTAGAGAGTTGAGTGGGTTACGGCAAAAACTGGATGCACTTCGTGTACAAATTGGACAATCTCATAAGAAGTATGACGGTTTCGAACGAAAACTCATCTATTACAAAGGGATTTCATTTTTAATAATTTATTTTGACTCCATACTTTTTGTGTGTTCGATATGCACCATTCAAAGGCACATCATCAATTATCAACCCTTTTTGACTTCATTTGATATTTTTCATGCATTTAATGATTTATTTTGAGCTAAATGACCCTGAATTTGAAAAAGCAGTACGAATGAACTATGAAAAGGTTGTAACTTGGCATGACATCATAATTTCACCCAAATAGAAACTTCTAGAGAGTTGAGATGGTTACGGGAAAAACTTGATGCACTTCGTGTACAAATTGGACAATCTCATAAGAAGTATGAGGGTTTCGGACGAAAACTCATCTATTACAAAGGGATTTCATTTTTAATAACTTGTTTCAACTCCATACTTTTTGTGTGTTAGATATGGACCATTCAAAGGCACATCATCAATTTTCAACCCTTTTTGAGTTCATTTGATATTTTTCATGCATTTAATGATTTATTTTGAGCTAAATTACCCTGAATTTGAAAAGCAGTACAACTGAAGTCTGAAAAGCTCGTAACTTGGCATGACATCATAATTTCACCCAAATAGCAACTTCTAGAGAGTTGAGAGGGTTATGGCAAAAACTGGATGAACTTCGTGTATAAATTGGACAATCTCATAAGAAGTATGAGGGTTTCGGACGAAAACTGATCTATTACAAAGGGTTTTCATTTTTAATAAGTTATTTTAACTCCATACTTTTTGTGTGTTCAATATGCACCATTCAAAGGCACATCATCAATTTTCAACCCTTTCTGACTTCATTTGATATTTAACATGCATTTAATGATTTATTTTGAGCTAAATGACGCTGAATTTTGAAAGCAGTACAAATGAACTCTGAAAAGGTTGTAACTTGGCATGAAATCATAATTTCACCCACATAGCAACTTCTAGAGAGTTGAGGGGGTTACGGCAAAAACTAGATGCACTTCGTGTACAAATTGGTCAATCTCATAAGAAGTATGAGGGTTCGGGACGAAAACTCATCTATTACAAAGGGATTTAATTTTTAATAACTTATTTTAACTCCATACTTTTTGTGTGTTCAATATGCACCATTCAAAGGCACATCATCAATTTTCAACCCTTTCTGACTTTATTTGATATTTTGCATGCATTTAATGATTTATTTTGAGCTAAATGACCCTGAATTAAAAAGCAGTACAAATGAACTCTGAAAAGGTTGTAACTTGGCATGAAATCATAATTTCACCCACATAGCAACTTCTAGAGAGTTGAGGGGGTTACGGCAAAAACTAGATGCACTTCGTGTACAAATTGGTCAATCTCATAAGAAGTATGAGGGTTCGGGACGAAAACTCATCTATTACAAAGGGATTTAATTTTTAATAACTTATTTTAACTCCATACTTTTTGTCTGTTCGATATGCACCATTGAAAGGCACATCATGAATTTTCAACCCTTTCTGACTTCATTTGATATTTTTCATGCATTTAATGATTTATTTTGAGTTAAATGACCCTGAATTTGAAAAGCAGTACAAATGAACTCTGAAAAGGTTGTAACTTGGCATGACATCATAATTTCACCCACATAGCAACTTCTAGAGAGTTGAGAGGGTTACGACAAAAACTAGATGCACTTCGTGTACAAATTGGACAATCTCATAAGAAGTATGAGGGTTTCGGACGAAAACTCATCTATTACAAAGGGATTTCATTTTTAATAATTTATTTTAACTCCATACTTTTTGTTTGTTCGATATGCACCATTCAAAGGAACATCATCAGTTTTCAACCCTTTGTGACTTCATTTGATATTTTTACTGCTTTTAATGACTTATTTTGAGCTAAATGACTTGAATTTGAAAAGCAGTAGAAATGAACTCTGAAAAGGTTGTAACTTGGCATGACATCATAAATTCACCCACATAGCAACTTCTATAGAGTTGAGAGGGTTACGACAAAAACTGGATGCACTTCGTGTACAAATTGGACAATCTCATCAGAAGTGTGAGGGTTTGGGAAGAAAACTCATGTATTACAAAGGGAATTCGTTTTTAATAACTTATTTTAACTCCATACTTTTTGTGTGTTCAATATGCACCATTCAAAGGCACATCATCAATTTTCAACCCTTTCTGATTTCATTTGATATTTTTCATGCATTTAATGATTTATTTTGAGCTAAATGACCCTGAATTTGAAAAGCAGTACAAATGGACTCTGAAAAGGTTGTAACTTGGTATGACATCATAATTTCACCCACATAGCAACTTGTAGAGACTTGAGAGGGTTACGACAAAAAATGGATGCACTTCGTGTACAAATTGGACAATCTCATAAGAAGTATGAGGGTTTCAGACGAAAACTCATCTATTACAAAGGGATTTCATTTTTAATAACTTAATTTAACTCCATACTTTTTGTGTGTTCGATATGGACCATTCAAAGGCACATCATCAATTTTCAACCCTTTTTGACTTCATTTGATATTTTTTATGCATTTAATGATTTATTTTGAGCTAAATGACCCTGAATTTGAATAGCAGTACAAATGAACTCTGAAAAGCTTGTAACTTGGCATGACATCATAATTTCACCCAAATAGCAACTTCAAGACAGTTGAGAGGGTTACGACAAAAACTGGATGCACTTCGTGTACAAATTGGACAATCTCATAATAAGTATGACGGTTTCGAATGAAAACTCATCTATTACAAAGGGATTTCATTTTTAACAACTTATTTTACCTCCATACTTTTTGTGCGTTCAATATGCACCATTCAAAGGCACATCATTAATTTTCAACCCTTTCTGACTTCATTTGATATTTTTCATGCATGTAATGATTTATTTTGAGCTAAATGACCCTGAATTTGAAAAGCCGTACAAATGAACTCTGAAAAGGTTGTAACTTGGCATGACTTCATAATTTCACCCACATAGCAAATTCTAGAGAGTTGAGTGGGTTACCGCAAAAACTGGATGCACTTCGTGTACAAATTGGACAATCTCATAAGAAGTATGACGGTTTCGAACGAAAACTCATCTATTACAAAGGGATTTCATTTTTAATAATTTATTTTGACTCCATACTTTTTGTGTGTTCGATATGCACCATTCAAAGGCACATCATCAATTATCAACCCTTTTTGACTTCATTTGATATTTTTCATGCATTTAATGATTTATTTTGAGCTAAATGACCCTGAATTTGAAAAAGCAGTACGAATGAACTATGAAAAGGTTGTAACTTGGCATGACATCATAATTTCACCCAAATAGAAACTTCTAGAGAGTTGAGATGGTTACGGGAAAAACTTGATGCACTTCGTGTACAAATTGGACAATCTCATAAGAAGTATGAGGGTTTCGGACGAAAACTCATCTATTACAAAGGGATTTCATTTTTAATAACTTGTTTCAACTCCATACTTTTTGTGTGTTAGATATGGACCATTCAAAGGCACATCATCAATTTTCAACCCTTTTTGACTTCATTTGATATTTTTCATGCATTTAATGATTTATTTTGAGCTAAATGACCCTGAATTTGAAAAGCAGTACAACTGAACTCTGAAAAGGTCGTAACTTGGCATGACATCATAATTTCGCCCAAATAGCAACTTCTAGAGAGTTGAGAGGGTTACGGCAAAAACTGGATGCACTTCGTGTACAAATTGCACAATCTCATAAGAAGTATGAGGGTTTCGGACGAAAACTCATCTATTACAAAGGGATTTCATTTTTAATAATTTATTTTAACTCCATCCTTTTTGTGTGTTCGATATGCACTATTCAAAGGCACATCATCAATTATCAACCCTTTTTGAATTCATTTGATATTTTCCATGCATTTAATGATTTATTTTGAGCTAAATGACCCTGAATTTGAAAAGAAGTACAAATGAACTCTGAAAAGGTTGTAACCTGCCATGACATCATAATTTCACCCAAATAGCAACTTCTAGAGAGTTGAGATGGTTACGGCAAAAACTTGATGCACTTCGTGTACAAATTGGACAATCTCATAAGAAGTATGAGGGTTTCGGACAAAAACTCATCTCTTACAAAGGGATTTCATTTTTAATAACTTATTTCAACTCCATACTTTTTGTGTGTTAGATATGGACCATTCAAAGGCACATCATCAATTTTCAACCCTTTTTGACTTCATTTGATATTTTCCATGCATTTAATGATTTATTTTGAGCTAAATGACCCTGAATTTGAAAAGCAGTACAACTGAACTCTGAAAAGGTCGTAACTTGGCATGACATCATAATTTCACCCAAATAGCAACTTCTAGAGAGTTGAGAGGGTTACGGCAAAAACTGGATGCACTTCGTGTACAAATTGGACAATCTCATAAGAAGTATGAGGGTTTCGGACGAAAATTCATCTATTACAAAGGGATTTTGTTTTTAATAACTTATTTTAACTCCATACTTTTGGTGTGTTCAATATGCACCATTAAAAGGCACATCATCAATTTTCAACCCTTTCTGACTTCATTTGATATTTTTCCTGCATTTAATGATTTATTTTTAGCTAAATGACCCTGAATTTAAAAAGCAGTACAAATGAACTCTGAAAAGGTTGTAACTTGGCATGAAATCATAATTTCACCCACATAGCAAATTCTAGAGAGTTTAGGGGGTTACGGCAACAACTAGATGCACTTCGTGTACAAATTGGACAATCTCATAAGAAGTATGAGGGTTCGGGACGAAAACTCATTTATTACAAAGGAATTTCATTTTTAATAATTTATTTTAACTCCATAATTTTTGTTTGTTCGATATGCACCATTCAAAGGCACATCATCAATTTTCAACCCTTTCTGACTTCATTTGATATTTTGCATGCATTTAATGATTTATTTTGAGCTAAATGACCCTGAATTAAAAAGCAGTACAAATGAACTCTGAAAAGGTTGTAACTTGGCATGAAATCATAATTTCACCCACATAGCAACTTCTAGAGAGTTGAGAGGGTTACGGCAAAAACTAGATGCACTTCGTGTACAAATTGGACAATCTCATAAGAAGTATGAGGGTTTCGGACGAAAACTCATCTATTACAAAGAAATTTCATTTTTAATAATTTATTTTAACTCCATAATTTTTGTTTGTTCGATATGCACCATTCAAAGGCACATCATCAGTTTTCAACCCTTTCTGACTTCATGTGATATTTTTACTGCTTTTAATGATTTATTTTGAGCTAAATGACTTGAATTTGAAAAGCAGTACAAATGAACTCTGAAAAGGTTGTAACATGGCATGACATCATAAATTCACCCACATAGCAACTTCTAGAGAGTTGAGAGGGTTACGGCAAAAACTGGATGCACTTCGTGTACAAATTGGACAATCTCATAAGAAGTATGAGGGTTTCGGACGAAAATTCATCTATTACAAAGGGATTTCGTTTTTAATAACTTATTTTAACTCCATACTTTTTGTGTGTTCAATATGCACCATTAAAAGGCACATCATCAATTTTCAACCCTTTCTGACTTCATTTGATATTTTTCCTGCATTTAATGATTTATTTTTAGCTAAATGACCCTGAATTTAAAAACCAGTACAAATGAACTCTGAAAAGGTTGTAACTTGGCATGAAATCATAATTTCACCCACATAGCAACTTCTAGAGAGTTTAGGGGGTTACGGCAACAACTAGATGCACTTCGTGTACAAATTGGACAATCTCATAAGAAGTATGAGGGTTCGGGACGAAAACTCATTTATTACAAAGGAATTTCATTTTTCATAACTTATTTTAACTCAATAATTTTTGTGTGTTCAATATGCACCATTCAAAGGCACATCATCAATTTTCAACCCTTTCTGACTTCATTTGATATTTTGCATGCATTTAATGATTTATTTTGAGCTAAATGACCCTGAATTAAAAAGCAGTACAAATGAACTCTGAAAAGGTTGTAACTTGGCATGAAATCATAATTTCACCCACATAGCAACTTCTAGAGAGTTGAGAGGGTTACGGCAAAAACTAGATGCACTTCGTGTACAAATTGGACAATCTCATAAGAAGTATGAGGGTTTCGGACGAAAACTCATCTATTACAAGGAAATTTCATTTTTAATAATTTATTTTAACTCCATAATTTTTGTTTGTTCGATATGCACCATTCAAAGGCACATCATCAGTTTTCAACCCTTTCTGACTTCATGTGATATTTTTACTGCTTTTAATGATTTATTTTGAGCTAAATGACTTGAATTTGAAAAGCAGTACAAATGAACTCTGAAAAGGTTGTAACATGGCATGACATCATAAATTCACCCACATAGCAACTTCTAGAGAGTTGAGAGGGTTACGGCAAAAACTGGATGCACTTCGTGTACAAATTGGACAATCTCATAAGAAGTATGAGGGTTTGGGTAGAAAACTCATCTATTACAAAGGGAATTCGTTTTTAATAACTTATTTTAACTCCATTCTTTTTGAATGTTCAATATGCACCATTCAAAGGCACATCATCAATTTTCAACCCTTTCTGATTTCATTTGATATTTTTCATGCATTTAATGATTTATTTTTAGCTAAATGACCCTGAATTTGAAAAGCAGTACAAATGGACTCTGAAAAGGTTGTAACTTGGCATGACATCATAATTTCACCCACATAGCAACTTGTAGAGACTTGAGAGGGTTACGGCAAAAAATGGATGCACTTCGTGTACAAATTGGACAATCTCATAAGAAGTATGACGGTTTCGGACGAAAACTCATCTATTGCATAGGGATTTCATTTTTAGTAACTTATTTTAACTCCATACTTTTTGTGTGTTCAATATGCACCATTCAAAGGCACATCATCAATTTTCAACCCTTTCTCACTTCATTTGATATTTTTCATGCATGTAATGATTTATTTTGAGCTAAATGACCCTGAATTTGAAAAGCCGTACAAATGAACTCTGAAAAGGTTGTAACTTGGCATGACTTCATAATTTCACCCATATAGCAACTTCTAGAGACTTGAGAGGGTTTCGGCGAAAACTGGATGCAGTTCGTGTACAAATTGGACAATCTCATAAGAAGTATGACGGTTTCGAATGAAAACTCATCTATTACAAAGGGATTTAATTTTTGATAACTTATTTTAACTCCATACTTTTTGTGTGTTCGATATGCACCATTCAAAGGCACATCATCAATTTTCAGCCCTTTCTGACTTCATTTGATATTTTTCATGCATTTAATGATTTATTTTGAGATAAATGACCCTCAATTTGAAAAGCAGTACAAATGAACTCTGAAAAGGTTGTAACTGGGCATGACATCATAATTTCACCCAAATATTAACTTCTAGAGAGTTGAGAGGGTTACGGCAAAAACTGGATGCACTTTGTGTACAAATTGGACAATCTCATAAGAAGTATGAGGGTTTCAGACGAAAACTCATCTATTACAAAGGGATTTCAGTTTTAATAACTTATTTTAACTCCATACTTTTTGTGTGTTCGATATGGACCATTCAAAGGCACATCATCAATTTTCAACCCTTTTTGACTTCATTTGATATTTTTCATGCATTTAATGATTTATTTTGAGCTAAATGACCCTGAATTTGAAAAGCAGTACAAATGAACTCTTAAAAGGTTGTAACTTGGCATGACATCATAATTTCACCCACATAGCAACTTGTAGAGACTTGAGAGGGTTACGGCAAAAAATGGATGCACTTCGTGTACAAATTGGACAATCTCATAAGAAGTATGACGGTTTCGGACGAAAATTCATCTATTGCATAGGGATTTCATTTTTAGTAACTTATTTTAACTCCATACTTTTTGTGTGTTCAATATGCACCATTCAAAGGCACATCATCAATTTTCAACCCTTTCTCACTTCATTTGATATTTTTCATGCATGTAATGATTTATTTTGAGCTAAATGACCCTGAATTTGAAAAGCCGTACAAATGAACTCTGAAAAGGTTGTAACTTGGCATGACTTCATAATTTCACCCATATAGCAACTTCTAGAGACTTGAGAGGGTTTCGGCGAAAACTGGATGCAGTTCGTGTACAAATTGGACAATCTCATAAGAAGTATGACGGTTTCGAATGAAAACTCATCTATTACAAAGGGATTTAATTTTTGATAACTTATTTTAACTCCATACTTTTTGTGTGTTCGATATGCACCATTCAAAGGCACATCATCAATTTTCAGCCCTTTCTGACTTCATTTGATATTTTTCATGCATTTAATGATTTATTTTGAGATAAATGACCCTCAATTTGAAAAGCAGTACAAATGAACTCTGAAAAGGTTGTAACTTGGCATGACATCATAATTTCACCCAAATATTAACTTCTAGAGAGTTGAGAGGGTTACGGCAAAAACTGGATGCACTTTGTGTACAAATTGGACAATCTCATAAGAAGTATGAGGGTTTCAGACGAAAACTCATCTATTACAAAGGGATTTCAGTTTTAATAACTTATTTTAACTCCATACTTTTTGTGTGTTCGATATGGACCATTCAAAGGCACATCATCAATTTTCAACCCTTTTTGACTTCATTTGATATTTTTCATGCATTTAATGATTTATTTTGAGCTAAATGACCCTGAATTTGAAAAGCAGTACAAATGAACTCTTAAAAGGTTGTAACTTGGCATGACATCATAATTTCACCCAAATAGCAACTTCTAGAGAGTTGAGAGGGTTACGGCAAAAACTGGATTCACATCGTGTACAAATTGGAAAATCTCATAAGAAGTATGACGGTTTCGAACGAAAACTCATCTACTACAAAGGCATTTAATTTTTAATAACTTATTTTAACTCCATACTTTTTGTGTGTGTTCGATATGCACCATTGAAAGGCACATCATGAATTTTCAACCCTTTCTGACTTCATTTGATATTTTTCATGCATTTAATGATTTATTTTGAGCTAAATGACCCTGAATTTGAAAAGCAGTACAAATGAACTCTGAAAAGGTTGTAACTTGGCATGACATCATAATTTCACCCACATAGCAACTTCTAGAGAGTTGAGAGGGTTATGGCAAAAACTGGATGCACTTCGTGTACAAATTGGACAATCTGATAAGAAGTATGACGGTTTCGAACGAAAACTCATCTATTACAAAGGGATTTCATTTTTAATAACTTATTTTAACTCCATACTTTTTGTGTGTTCAATATGCACCATTGAAAGGCACATCATCAGTTTTCAACCCTTTCTGACTTCATGTGATATTTTTACTGCTTTTAATGATTTATTTTGAGCTAAATGACTTGAATTTGAAAAGCAGTACAAATGAACTCTGAAAAGGTTGTAACATGGCATGACATCATAAATTCACCCACATAGCAACTTCTAGAGAGTTGAGAGGGTTACGGCAAAAACTGGATGCACTTCGTGTACAAATTGGACAATCTCATAAGAAGTATGAGGGTTTCGGACGAAAATTCATCTATTACAAAGGGATTTCGTTTTTAATAACTTATTTTAACTCCATACTTTTTGTGTGTTCAATATGCACCATTAAAAGGCACATCATCAATTTTCAACCCTTTCTGACTTCATTTGATATTTTTCCTGCATTTAATGATTTATTTTTAGCTAAATGACCCTGAATTTAAAAACCAGTACAAATGAACTCTAAAAAGGTTGTAACTTGGCATGAAATCATAATTTCACCCACATAGCAACTTCTAGAGAGTTTAGGGGGTTACGGCAACAACTAGATGCACTTCGTGTACAAATTGGACAATCTCATAAGAAGTATGAGGGTTCGGGACGAAAACTCATTTATTACAAAGGAATTTCATTTTTCATAACTTATTTTAACTCAATTATTTTTGTGTGTTCAATATGCACCATTCAAAGGCACATCATCAATTTTCAACCCTTTCTGACTTCATTTGATATTTTGCATGCATTTAATGATTTATTTTGAGCTAAATGACCCTGAATTAAAAAGCAGTACAAATGAACTCTGAAAAGGTTGTAACTTGGCATGAAATCATAATTTCACCCACATAGCAACTTCTAGAGAGTTGAGAGGGTTACGGCAAAAACTAGATGCACTTCGTGTACAAATTGGACAATCTCATAAGAAGTATGAGGGTTTCGGACGAAAACTCATCTATTACAAAGAAATTTCATTTTTAATAATTTATTTTAACTCCATAATTTTTGTTTGTTCGATATGCACCATTCAAAGGCACATCATCAGTTTTCAACCCTTTCTGACTTCATGTGATATTTTTACTGCTTTTAATGATTTATTTTGAGCTAAATGACTTGAATTTGAAAAGCAGTACAAATGAACTCTGAAAAGGTTGTAACATGGCATGACATCATAAATTCACCCACATAGCAACTTCTAGAGAGTTGAGAGGGTTACGGCAAAAACTGGATGCACTTCGTGTACAAATTGGACAATCTCATAAGAAGTATGAGGGTTTGGGTAGAAAACTCATCTATTACAAAGGGAATTCGTTTTTAATAACTTATTTTAACTCCATTCTTTTTGAATGTTCAATATGCACCATTCAAAGGCACATCATCAATTTTCAACCCTTTCTGATTTCATTTGATATTTTTCATGCATTTAATGATTTATTTTTAGCTAAATGACCCTGAATTTGAAAAGCAGTACAAATGGACTCTGAAAAGGTTGTAACTTGGCATGACATCATAATTTCACCCACATAGCAACTTGTAGAGACTTGAGAGGGTTACGGCAAAAAATGGATGCACTTCGTGTACAAATTGGACAATCTCATAAGAAGTATGACGGTTTCGGACGAAAACTCATCTATTGCATAGGGATTTCATTTTTAGTAACTTATTTTAACTCCATACTTTTTGTGTGTTCAATATGCACCATTCAAAGGCACATCATCAATTTTCAACCCTTTCTCACTTCATTTGATATTTTTCATGCATGTAATGATTTATTTTGAGCTAAATGACCCTGAATTTGAAAAGCCATACAAATGAACTCTGAAAAGGTTGTAACTTGGCATGACTTCATAATTTCACCCATATAGCAACTTCTAGAGACTTGAGAGGGTTTCGGCGAAAACTGGATGCAGTTCGTGTACAAATTGGACAATCTCATAAGATGTATGACGGTTTCGAATGAAAACTCATCTATTACAAAGGGATTTAATTTTTGATAACTTATTTTAACTCCATACTTTTTGTGTGTTCGATATGCACCATTCAAAGGCACATCATCAATTTTCAGCCCTTTCTGACTTCATTTGATATTTTTCATGCATTTAATGATTTATTTTGAGATAAATGACCCTCAATTTGAAAAGCAGTACAAATGAACTCTGAAAAGGTTGTAACTTGGCATGACATCATAATTTCACCCAAATATTAACTTCTAGAGAGTTGAGAGGGTTACGGCAAAAACTGGATGCACTTTGTGTACAAATTGGACAATCTCATAAGAAGTATGAGGGTTTCAGACGAAAACTCATCTATTACAAAGGGATTTCAGTTTTAATAACTTATTTTAACTCCATACTTTTTGTGTGTTCGATATGGACCATTCAAAGGCACATCATCAATTTTCAACCCTTTTTGACTTCATTTGATATTTTTCATGCATTTAATGATTTATTTTGAGCTAAATGACCCTGAATTTGAAAAGCAGTACAAATGAACTCTTAAAAGGTTGTAACTTGGCATGACATCATAATTTCACCCACATAGCAACTTGTAGAGACTTGAGAGGGTTACGGCAAAAAATGGATGCACTTCGTGTACAAATTGGACAATCTCATAAGAAGTATGACGGTTTCGGACGAAAACTCATGTATTGCATAGGGATTTCATTTTTAGTAACTTATTTTAACTCCATACTTTTTGTGTGTTCAATATGCACCATTCAAAGGCACATCATCAATTTTCAACCCTTTCTCACTTCATTTGATATTTTTCATGCATGTAATGATTTATTTTGAGCTAAATGACCCTGAATTTGAAAAGCCGTACAAATGAACTCTGAAAAGGTTGTAACTTGGCATGACTTCATAATTTCACCCATATAGCAACTTCTAGAGACTTGAGAGGGTTTCGGCGAAAACTGGATGCAGTTCGTGTACAAATTGGACAATCTCATAAGAAGTATGACGGTTTCGAATGAAAACTCATCTATTACAAAGGGATTTAATTTTTGATAACTTATTTTAACTCCATACTTTTTGTGTGTTCGATATGCACCATTCAAAGGCACATCATCAATTTTCAGCCCTTTCTGACTTCATTTGATATTTTTCATGCATTTAATGATTTATTTTGAGATAAATGACCCTCAATTTGAAAAGCAGTACAAATGAACTCTGAAAAGGTTGTAACTTGGCATGACATCATAATTTCACCCAAATATTAACTTCTAGAGAGTTGAGAGGGTTACGGCAAAAACTGGATGCACTTTGTGTACAAATTGGACAATCTCATAAGAAGTATGAGGGTTTCAGACGAAAACTCATCTATTACAAAGGGATTTCAGTTTTAATAACTTATTTTAACTCCATACTTTTTGTGTGTTCGATATGGACCATTCAAAGGCACATCATCAATTTTCAACCCTTTTTGACTTCATTTGATATTTTTCATGCATTTAATGATTTATTTTGAGCTAAATGACCCTGAATTTGAAAAGCAGTACAAATGAACTCTTAAAAGGTTGTAACTTGGCATGACATCATAATTTCACCCAAATAGCAACTTCTAGAGAGTTGAGAGGGTTACGGCAAAAACTGGATTCACATCGTGTACAAATTGGAAAATCTCATAAGAAGTATGACGGTTTCGAACGAAAACTCATCTACTACAAAGGCATTTAATTTTTAATAACTTATTTTAACTCCATACTTTTTGTGTGTGTTCGATATGCACCATTGAAAGGCACATCATGAATTTTCAACCCTTTCTGACTTCATTTGATATTTTTCATGCATTTAATGATTTATTTTGAGCTAAATGACCCTGAATTTGAAAAGCAGTACAAATGAACTCTGAAAAGGTTGTAACTTGGCATGACATCATAATTTCACCCACATAGCAACTTCTAGAGAGTTGAGAGGGTTATGGCAAAAACTGGATGCACTTCGTGTACAAATTGGACAATCTGATAAGAAGTATGACGGTTTCGAACGAAAACTCATCTATTACAAAGGGATTTCATTTTTAATAACTTATTTTAACTCCATACTTTTTGTGTGTTCAATATGCACCATTCAAAGGTTCATCACGAATTTTCAACCCTTTCTGACTTCATTTGATATTTTTCATGCATTTAATGATTTATTTTGAGCTAAATGACCCTCAATTTGAAAAGCAGTACAAATGAACTCTGAAAAGGTTGTAACTTTGCATGACATCATAATTTCACCCACATAGCAACTTCTAAAGAGTTTAGAGGGTTACGGCAAAAACTGGATGCACTTCGTGTACAAATTGGACAATCTCATTAGAAGTATGAGGGTTTCAGACGAAAACTCATCTATTACAAAGGGATTTCATTTTTAATAACTTATTTTAACTCCATACTTTTTGTGTGTTCGATATGCACCATTCAAAGGCACATCATCAATTTTCAGCCCTTTCTGACTTCATTTGATATTTTTCATGCATTTAATGATTTATTTTGAGATAAATGACCCTCAATTTGAAAAGCAGTACAAATGAACTCTGAAAAGGTTGTAACTTGGCATGACATCATAATTTCACCCAAATATTAACTTCTAGAGAGTTGAGAGGGTTACGGCAAAAACTGGATGCACTTTGTGTACAAATTGGACAATCTCATAAGAAGTATGAGGGTTTCAGACGAAAACTCATCTATTACAAAGGGATTTTATTTTTAATAACTTATTTTAACTCCATACTTTTTGTGTGTTCGATATGGACCATTCAAAGGCACATCATCAATTTTCAACCCTTTTTTACTTCATTTGATATTTTTCATGCATTTAATGATTTATTTTGAGCTAAATGACCCTGAATTTGAAAAGCAGTACAAATGAACTCTGAAAAGGTTGTAACTTGGCATGACATCATAATTTCACCCAAATAGCAACTTCTAGAGAGTTGAGAGGGTTACGGCAAAAACTGGATTCACATCGTCTACAAATTGGAAAATCTCATAAGAAGTATGACGGTTTCGAACGAAAACTCATCTACTACAAAGGCATTTAATTTTTAATAACTTATTTTAACTCCATACTTTTTGTGTGTGTTCGATATGCACCATTGAAAGGCACATCATGAATTTTCAACCCTTTCTGACTTCATTTGATATTTTTCATGCATTTAATGACTTATTTTGAGCTAAATGACCCTGAATTTGAAAAGCAGTACAAATGAACTCTGAAAAGGTTGTAACTTGGCATGACATCATAATTTCACCCACATAGCAACTTCTAGAGAGTTGAGAGGGTTACGGCAAAAACTGGATTCACATCGTGTACAAATTGGAAAATCTCATAAGAAGTATGACGGTTTCGAACGAAAACTCATCTACTACAAAGGCATTTAATTTTTAATAACTTATTTTAACTCCATACTTTTTGTGTGTGTTCGATATGCACCATTGAAAGGCACATCATGAATTTTTAACCCTTTCTAACTTCATTTGATATTTTTCATGCATTTAATGATTTATTTTGAGCTAAATGACCCTGAATTTGAAAAGCAGTACAAATGAACTCTGAAAAGGTTGTAACTTGGCATGACATCATAATTTCACCCACATAGCAACTTCTAGAGAGTTGAGAGGGTTACAGCAAAAACTGGATGCACTTCGTGTACAAATTGGACAATCTGATAAGAAGTATGACGGTTTCGAACGAAAACTCATCTATTACAAAGGGATTTCATTTTTAATAACTTATTTTAACTCCATACTTTTTGTGTGTTCAATATGCACCATTCAAAGGCACATCATGAATTTTCAACCCTTTCTGACTTCATTCGAAATATTTCATGCATTTAATGATTTATTTTGAGCTAAATCACCCTCAATTTGAAAAGCAGAACAAATGAACTCTGAAAAGGTTGTAACTTGGCATGACATCATAATTTCACCCAAATAGCAACTTCTAGAGAGTTGAGAGGGTTACGGCAAAAACTGGATTCACATCGTGTACAAATTGGAAAATCTCATAAGAAGTATGACGGTTTCGAACGAAAACTCATCTACTACAAAGGCATTTAATTTTTAATAACTTATTTTAACTCCATACTTTTTGTGTGTGTTCGATATGCACCATTGAAAGGCACATCATGAATTTTCAACCCTTTCTAACTTCATTTGATATTATTCATGCATTTAATGATTTATTTTGAGCTAAATGACCCTGAATTTGAAAAGCAGTACAAATGAACTCTGAAAAGGTTGTAACTTGGCATGACATCATAATTTCACCCACATAGCAACTTCTAGAGAGTTGAGAGGGTTACGGCAAAAACTGGATTCACATCGTGAACAAATTGGAAAATCTCATAAGAAGTATGACGGTTTCGAACGAAAACTCATCTACTACAAAGGCATTTAATTTTTAATAACTTATTTTAACTCCATACTTTTTGTGTGTGTTCGATATGCACCATTGAAAGGCACATCATGAATTTTCAACCCTTTCTGACTTCATTTGATATTTTTCATGCATTTAATGATTTATTTTGAGCTAAATGACCCTGAATTTGAAAAGCAGTACAAATGAACTCTGAAAAGGTTGTAACTTGGCATGACATCATAATTTCACCCACATAGCAACTTCTAGAGAGTTGAGAGGGTTACAGCAAAAACTGGATGCACTTCGTGTACAAATTGTACAATCTGATAAGAAGTATGACGGTTTCGAACGAAAACTCATCTATTACAAAGGGATTTCATTTTTAATAACTTATTTTAACTCCATACTTTTTGTGTGTTCAATATGCACCATTCAAAGGCACATCATGAATTTTCAACCCTTTCTGACTTCATTTGATATTTTTCATGCATTTAATGATTTATTTTGAGCTAAATGACCCTCAATTTGAAAAGGAGTACAAATGAACTCTGAAAAGGTTGTAACTTGGCATGACATCATAATTTCACCCACATAGCAACTTCTAAAGAGTTTAGAGGGTTACGGCAAAAACTGGATGCACTTCGTGTACAAATTGGACAATCTCATTAGAAGTATGAGGGTTTCAGACGAAAACTCATCTATTACAAAGGGATTTCATTTTTAATAACTTATTTTAACTCCATACTTTTTGCGTGTTCGATATGGACCATTCAAAGGCACATCATCAATTTTCAACCCTTTTTGACTTCATTTGATATTTTTCATGCATTTAATGATTTATTTTGAGCTAAATGACCCTGAATTTGAAAAGCAGTACAAATGAACTCTGAAAAGGTTGTAACTTGGCATGACATCATAATTTCACCCAAATAGCAACTTCTAGAGAGTTGAGAGGGTTACGGCAAAAACTGGATTCACATCGTGTACAAATTGGAAAATCTCATAAGAAGTATGACGGTTTCGAACGAAAACTCATCTACTACAAAGGCATTTAATTTTTAATAACTTATTTTAACTCCATACTTTCTGTGTGTGTTCGATATGCACCATTGAAAGGCACATCATGAATTTTCAACCCTTTCTGACTTCATTTGATATTTTTCATGCATTTAATGATTTATTTTGAGCTAAATGACCCTGAATTTGAAAAGCAGTAGAAATGAACTCTGAAAAGGTTGTAACTTGGCATAACATCAAAATTTCACCCACATAGCAACTTCTAGAGAGTTGAGAGGGTTACGGCAAAAACTGGATGCACTTCGTGTACAAATTGGACAATCTGATAAGAAGTATGACGGTTTCGAACGAAAACTCATCTATTACAAAGGGATTTCATTTTTAATAACTTATTTTAACTCCATACTTTTTGTGTGTTCAATATGCACCATTCAAAGGCACATCATGAATTTTCAACCCTTTCTGACTTCATTTGATATTTTTCATGCATTTAATGATTTATTTTGAGCTAAATGACCCTCAATTTGAAAAGCAGTACAAATGAACTCTGAAAAGGTTGTAACTTGGCATGACATCATCATTTCACCCACATAGCAACTTCTAAAGAGTTTAGAGGGTTACGGCAAAAACTGGATGCACTTCGTGTACAAATTGGACAATCTCATTAGAAGTATGAGCGTTTCGGACGAAAACTCAACTATTACAAAGGGACTTCATTTTTAATAACTTATTTAACTCCATACTTTTTGTGTGTTCAATATGCACCATTCAAAGGCACATCATCAATTTTCAACCCTTTCTGACTTCATTTGATATTTTTCATGCATGTAATGATTTATTTTGAGCTAAATGACCCTGAATTTGAAAAGCCGTACAAATGAACTTTGAAAAGGTTGTCACTTGGCATGACTTCATAATTTCACCCATATAGCAACTTCTAGAGACTTGAGAGGGTTTCGGCGAAAACTGGATGCAGTTCGTGTAAAATTGGACAATCTCATAAGAAGTATGACGGTTTCGAATGAAAACTTATCTATTACAAAGGGATTTCATTTTTGATAACTTATTTTAACTCCATACTTTTTGTGTGTTCGATATGCACCATTCAAAGGAACATCATCAATTTTCAGCCCTTTCTGACTTCATTTGATATTTTTCATGCATTTAATGATTTATTTTGAGCTAAATGACCCTCAATTTGAAAAGCAGTACAAATGAACTCTGAAAAGGTTGTAACTTTGCATGACATCATAATTTCACCCAAATATTAACTTCTAGAGAGTTGAGAGGGTTACGGCAAAAACTGGATGCACTTTGTGTACAAATTGGACAATCTCATAAGAAGTATGAGGGTTTCAGACGAAAACTCATCTATTACAAAGGGATTTCATTTTTAATAACTTATTTTAACTCCATACTTTTTGTGTGTTCGATATGGACCATTCAAAGGCACATCATCAATTTTCAACCCTTTTTGACTTCATTTGATATTTTTCATGCATTTAATGATTTATTTTGAGCTAAATGACCCTGAATTTGAAAAGCAGTACAAATGAACTCTGAAAAGGTTGTAACTTGGCATGACATCATAATTTCACCCAAATAGCAACTTCTAGAGAGTTGAGAGGGTTACGGCAAAAACTGGATTCACATCGTGTACAAATTGGACAATCTCATAAGAAGTATGACGGTTTCAAACGAAAACTCATCTACTACAAAGGCATTTAATTTTTAATAACTTATTTTAACTCCATACTTTTTGTGTGTGTTCGATATGCACCATTGAAAGGCACATCATGAATTTTCAACCCTTTCTGACTTCATTTGATATTTTTCATGCATTTAATGATTTATTTTGAGCTAAATGACCCTGAATTTGAAAAGCAGTACAAATGAACTCTGAAAAGGTTGTAACTTGGCATGACATCATAATTTCACCCACATAGCAACTTCTAGAGAGTTGAGAGGGTTACGGCAAAAACTGGATGCACTTCGTGTACAAATTGGACAATCTGATAAGAAGTATGACGGTTTCGAACGAAAACTCATCTATTACAAAGGGATTTCATTTTTAATAACTTATTTTAACTCCATACTTTTTGTGTGTTCAATATGAACCATTCAAAGGCACATCATGAATTTTCAACCCTTTCTGACTTCATTTGATATTTTTCATGCATTTAATGATTTATTTTGAGCTAAATGACCCTCAATTTGAAAAGCAGTACAAATGAACTCTGAAAAGGTTGTAACTTGGCATGACATCATAATTTCACCCACATAGCAACTTCTAAAGAGTTGAGAGGGTTAAGGCAAAAACTGGATGCACTTCGTGTACAAATTGGACAATCTCATTAGAAGTATGAGGGTTTCGGACGAAAACTCAACTATTACAAAGGGACTTCATTTTTAATAACTTATTTAACTCCATACTTTTTGTGTGTTCAATATGCACCATTCAAAGGCACATCATCATTTTTCAACCCTTTCTGACTTCATTTGATATTTTTCATGCATTTAATGATTTATTTTGAGCTAAATGACCCTGAATTTTAAAAGCCGTACAAATGAACTCTGAAAAGGTTGTAACTTGGCATGACATCATAATTTCACCCACATAGCAACTTCTAGAGGGTTGAGAGGGTTACGGCAAAAACCGGATGCACTTCGTGTACAAATTGGACAATCTCATAAGAAGTATTAGGGTTTCGGACGAAAGCTCATCTATTACAAAGGGATTTCATTTTTAATAACTTATTTTAACTCCATACTTTTTGTGTGTTCGATATGGACCATTCAAAGGCACATCATCAATTTTCAACCCTTTTTGACTTCATTTGATATTTTTCATGCATTTAATGATTTTTTTGAGCTAAATGACCCTGAATTTGAAAAGCAGTACAAACGAACTCTGAAAAGGTTGTAACTTGGTATGACATCATAATTTCACCCAAATAGCAACTTCTAGAGAGTTGAGAGGGTTACGGCAAAAACTGGATGCACTTCGTGTACAAATTGGACAACTCATAAGAAGTATGAGGGTTTCGGACGACAACTCATCTATTACAAAGGGATTTCATTTTTAATAACTTAATTTAACTCCATACTTTTTGTGTGTTCAATATGCACCATTCAAAGGCACATAATCAATTTTCAACCCTTTCTGACTTCATTTGATATTTTTCATGCATTTAATGATTTATTTTGAGCTAAATGACCCTGAATTTGAAAAGCAGTACAAATGAACTCTGAAAAGGTTGTAACTTGGCATGACATCATAATTTCACCCAAATAGCAACTTCTAGAGAGTTGAGAGGGTTACGGCAAAAACTGGATTCACATCGTGTACAAATTGGACAATCTCATTAGAAGTATGAGGGTTTCGGACGAAAACTCATCTATTACAAAGGAACTTCATTTTTAATAACTTATTTAACTCCATACTTTTTCTGTGTTCAATATGCACCATTCAAAGGCACATCATCAATTTTCAACCCTTTCTGACTTCATTTGATATTTTTCATGCATTTAATGATTTATTTTGAGCTAAATGACCCTGAATTTGAAAAGCAGTACAAATGAACTCTGAAAAGGTTGTAACTTGGCATGACATCATAATTTCACCCACATAGAAACTTCTAGAGAGTTGAGAGGGTTACGGCAAAAACTGGATGCACTTCGTGTACAAATTGGACAATCTGATAAGAAGTATGACGGTTTCGAACGAAAACTCATCTATTACAAAGGGATTTCATTTTTAACAACTTATTTTAACTCCATACTTTTTGTGTGTTCAATATGCAGCATTCAAAGGCACATCATGAATTTTCAACCCTTTTTGACTTCATTTGATATTTTTCATGCATTTAATGATTTATTTTGAGCTAAATGACCCTCAATTTGAAAAGCAGTACAAATGAACTCTGAAAAGGTTGTAACTTGGCATGACATCATAATTTCACCCACATAGCAACTTCTAAAGAGTTGAGAGGGTTACGGCAAAAACTGGATGCACTTCGTGTACAAATTGGACAATCTCATTAGAAGTATGAGGGTTTCGGACGAAAACTCAACTATTACAAAGGGACTTCATTTTTAATAACTTATTTAACTCCATAATTTTTGTGTGTTCAATATGCACCATTCAAAGGCGCATCATCAATTTTCAACCCTTTCTGACTTAATTTGATATTTTTCATGCATTTAATGATTTATTTTGAGCTAAATGACCCTGAATTTGAAAAGCCATACAAATGAACTCTGAAAAGGTTGTAACTTGGCATGACATCATAATTTCACCCACATAGAAACTTCTAGAGAGTTGAGAGGGTTACGGCAAAAACTGGATGCACTTCGTGTACAAATTGGACAATCTGATAAGAAGTATGACGGTTTCGAACGAAAACTCATCTATTACAAAGGGATTTCATTTTTAATAACTTATTTTAACTCCATACTTTTTGTGTGTTCAATATGCAGCATTCAAAGGCACATCATGAATTTTCAACCCTTTCTGACTTCATTTGATATTTTTCATGCATTTAATGATTTATTTTGAGCTAAATGACCCTCAAATTGAAAAGCAGTACAAATGAACTCTGAAAAGGTTGTAACTTGGCATGACATCATAATTTCACCCACATAGCAACTTCTAGAGAGTTGAGAGGGTTACGGCAAAAACTGGATGCACTTCGTGTACAAATTGGACAATCTGATAAGAAGTATGACGGTTTCGAACGAAAACTCATCTATTACAAAGGGATTTCATTTTTAATAACTTATTTTAACTCCATACTTTTTGTGTGTTCAATATGCACCATTCAAAGGCACATCATGAATTTTCAACCCTTTCTGACTTCATTTGATATTTTTCATGCATTTAATGATTTATTTTGAGCTAAATGACCCTCAATTTGAAAAGCAGTACAAACGAACTCTGAAAAGGTTGTAACTTGGCATGACATCATAATTTCACCCAAATAGCAACTTCTAGAGAGTTGAGAGGGTTACGGCAAAAACTGGATGCAGTTCGTGTACAAATTGGACAACTCATAAGAAGTATGAGGGTTTCGGACGACAACTCATCTATTACAAAGGGATTTCATTTTTAATAACTTATTTTAACTCCATACTTTTTGTGTGTTCAATATGCACCATTCAAAGGCACATAATCAATTTTCAACCCTTTCTGACTTCATTTGATATTTTTCATGCATTTAATGATTTATTTTGAGCTAAATGACCCTGAATTTGAAAAGCAGTACAAATGAACTCTGAAAAGGTTGTAACTTGGCATGACATCATAATTTCACCCAAATAGCAACTTCTAGAGAGTTGAGAGGGTTACGGCAAAAACTGGATTCACATCGTGTACAAATTGGACAATCTCATTAGAAGTATGAGGGTTTCGGACGAAAACTCATCTATTACAAAGGAACTTCATTTTTAATAACTTATTTAACTCCATACTTTTTCTGTGTTCAATATGCACCATTCAAAGGCACATCATCAATTTTCAACCCTTTCTGACTTCATTTGATATTTTTCATGCATTTAATGATTTATTTTGAGCTAAATGACCCTGAATTTGAAAAGCAGTACAAATGAACTCTGAAAAGGTTGTAACTTGGCATGACATCATAATTTCACCCACATAGAAACTTCTAGAGAGTTGAGAGGGTTACGGCAAAAACTGGATGCACTTCGTGTACAAATTGGACAATCTGATAAGAAGTATGACGGTTTCGAACGAAAACTCATCTATTACAAAGGGATTTCATTTTTAACAACTTATTTTAACTCCATACTTTTTGTGTGTTCAATATGCAGCATTCAAAGGCACATCATGAATTTTCAACCCTTTTTGACTTCATTTGATATTTTTCATGCATTTAATGATTTATTTTGAGCTAAATGACCCTCAATTTGAAAAGCAGTACAAATGAACTCTGAAAAGGTTGTAACTTGGCATGACATCATAATTTCACCCACATAGCAACTTCTAAAGAGTTGAGAGGGTTACGGCAAAAACTGGATGCACTTCGTGTACAAATTGGACAATCTCATTAGAAGTATGAGGGTTTCGGACGAAAACTCAACTATTACAAAGGGACTTCATTTTTAATAACTTATTTAACTCCATAATTTTTGTGTGTTCAATATGCACCATTCAAAGGCACATCATCAATTTTCAACCCTTTCTGACTTAATTTGATATTTTTCATGCATTTAATGATTTATTTTGAGCTAAATGACCCTGAATTTGAAAAGCCGTACAAATGAACTCTGAAAAGGTTGTTACTTGGCATGACATCATAATTTCACCCACATAGCAACTTCTAGAGGGTTGAGAGGGTTACGGCAAAAACTGGATGCACTTCGTGTACAAATTGGACAATCTCATAAGAAGTATTAGGGTTTCGGACGAAAGCTCATCTATTACAAAGGGATTTCATTTTTAATAACTTATTTTAACTCCATACTTTTTGTGTGTTCGATATGGACCATTCAAAGGCACATCATCAATTTTCAACCCTTTTTGACTTCATTTGATATTTTTCATGCATTTAATGATTTTTTTTGAGCTAAATGGCCCTGAATTTGAAAAGCAGTACAAACGAACTCTGAAAAGGTTGTAACTTGGCATGACATCATAATTTCACCCAAATAGCAACTTCTAGAGAGTTGAGAGGGTTACGGCAAAAACTGGATGCACTTCGTGTACAAATTGGACAATCTCATTACAAGTATGAGGGTTTCGGACGAAAACTCAACTATTACAAAGGGACTTCATTTTTAATAACTTATTTAACTCCATACTTTTTGTGTGTTCAAGATGCACCATTGAAAGGCACATCATCAATTTTCAACCCTTTCTGACTTAATTTGATATTTTTCATGCATTTAATGATTTATTTTGAGCTAAATGACCCTGAATTTGAAAAGCCGTACAAATGAACTCTGAAAAGGTTGTAACTTGGCATGACATCATAATTTCACCCACATAGCAACTTCTAGAGGGTTGAGAGGGTTACGGCAAAAACTGGATGCACTTCGTGTACAAATTGGACAATCTCATAAGAAGTATTAGGGTTTCGGACGAAAGCTCATCTATTACAAAGGGATTTCATTTTTAATAACTTATTTTAACACCATACTTTTTGTGTGTTCGATATGGACCATTCAAAGGCACATCATCAATTTTCAACCCTTTTTGACTTCATTTGATACTTTTCATGCATTTAATGATTTTTTTTGAGCTAAATGGCCCTGAATTTAAAAAGCAGTACAAACGAACTCTGAAAAGGTTGTAACTTGGCATGACATCATAATTTCACCCAAATAGCAACTTCTAGAGAGTTGAGAGGGTTAAGGCAAAAACTGGATGCACTTCGTGTACAAATTGGACAATCTCATTAGAAGTATGAGGGTTTCGGACGAAAACTCAACTATTACAAAGGGACTTCATTTTTAATAACTTATTTAACTCCATACTTTTTGTGTGTTCAATATGCACCATTGAAAGGCACATCATCATTTTTCAACCCTTTCTGACTTAATTTGATATTTTTCATGCATTTAAAGATTTATTTTGAGCTAAATGACCCTGAATTTCAAAAGCCGTACAAATGAACTCTGAAAAGGTTGTAACTTGGCATGACATCATAATTTCACCCACATAGCAACTTCTAGAGGGTTGAGAGGGTTACGGCAAAAACTGGATGCACTTCGTGTACAAATTGGACAATCTCATTAGAAGTATGAGGGTTTCGGACGAAAACTCAACTATTACAAAGGGACTTCATTTTTAATAACTTATTTAACTCCATACTTTTTGTGTGTTCAATATGCACCATTCAAAGGCACATCATCAATTTTCAACCCTTTCTGACTTAATTTGATATTTTTCATGCATTTAATGATTTATTTTGAGCTAAATGACCCTGAATTTGAAAAGCCGTACAAATGAACTCTGAAAAGGTTGTAACTTGGCATGACATCATAATTTCACCCACATAGCAACTTCTAGAGGGTTGAGAGGGTTACGGCAAAAACTGGATGCACTTCGTGTACAAATTGGACAATCTCATAAGAAGTATTAGGGTTTCGGACGAAAGCTCATCTATTACAAAGGGATTTCATTTTTAATAACTTATTTTAACACCATACTTTTTGTGTGTTCGATATGGACCATTCAAAGGCACATCATCAATTTTCAACCCTTTTTGACTTCATTTGATATTTTTCATGCATTTAATGATTTTTTTTGAGCTAAATGGCCCTGAATTTGAAAAGCAGTACAAACGAACTCTGAAAAGGTTGTAACTTGGCATGACATCATAATTTCACCCAAATAGCAACTTCTAGAGAGTTGAGAGGGTTAAGGCAAAAACTGGATCCACTTCGTGTACAAATTGGAAAATCTCATTAGAAGTATGAGGGTTTCGGACGAAAACTCAACTATTACAAAGGGACTTCATTTTTAATAACTTATTTAACTCCATACTTTTTGTGTGTTCCATATGCACCATTCAAAGGCAGATCATCATTTTTCAACCCTTTCTGACTTAATTTGATATTTTTCATGCATTTAAAGATTTATTTTGAGCTAAATGACCCTGAATTTCAAAAGCCGTACAAATGAACTCTGAAAAGGTTGTAACTTGGCATGACATCATAATTTCACCCACATAGCAACTTCTAGAGGGTTGAGAGGGTTACGGCAAAAACTGGATGCACTTCGTGTACAAATTGGACAATCTCATAAGAAGTATTAGGGTTTCGGACGAAAGCTCATCTATTACAAAGGGATTTCATTTTTAATAACTTATTTTAACTCCATACTTTTTGTGTGTTCGATATGGACCATTCAAAGGCACATCATCAATTTTCAACCCTTTTTGACTTCATTTGATATTTTTCATGCATTTAATGATTTTTTTTGAGCTAAATGACCCTGAATTTGAAAAGCCGTACAAATGAACTCTGAAAAGGTTGTAACTTGGCATGACATCATAATTTCACCCACATAGCAACTTCTAGAGGGTTGAGAGGGTTACGGCAAAAACTGGATGCACTTCGTGTACAAATTGGACAACTCATAAGAAGTATGAGGGTTTCGGACGACAACTCATCTATTACAAAGGGATTTCATTTTTAATAACTTATTTTAACTCCATACTTTTTGTGTGTTCCATATGCACCATTCAAAGGCACATAATCAATTTTCAACCCTTTCTGACTTCATTTGATATTTTTCATGCATTTAATGATTTATTTTGAGCTAAATGACCCTGAATTTGAAAAGCAGTACAAATGAACTCTGAAAAGGTTGTAACTTGGCATGACATCATAATTTCACCCAAATAGCAACTTCTAGAGAGTTGAGAGCGTTACGGCAAAAACTGGATTCACATCGTGTACAAATTGGACAATCTCATTAGAAGTATGAGGGTTTCGGACGAAAACTCATCTATTACAAAGGAACTTCATTTTTAATAACTTATTTAACTCCATACTTTTTCTGTGTTCAATATGCACCATTCAAAGGCACATCATCAATTTTCAACCCTTTCTGACTTCATTTGATATTTTTCATGCATTTAATGATTTATTTTGAGCTAAATGACCCTGAATTTGAAAAGCAGTACAAATGAACTCTGAAAAGGTTGTAACTTGGCATGACATCATAATTTCACCCACATAGAAACTTCTAGAGAGTTGAGAGGGTTACGTTAAAAACTGGATGCACTTCGTGTACAAATTGGACAATCTGATAAGAAGTATGACGGTTTCGAACGAAAACTCATCTATTACAAAGGGATTTCATTTTTAACAACTTATTTTAACTCCATACTTTTTGTGTGTTCAATATGCACCATTCAAAGGCACATCATCAATTTTCAACCCTTTCTGACTTCATTTGATATTTTTCATGCATTTAATGATTTATTTTGAGCTAAATGACCCTGAATTTGAAAAGCAGTACAAATGAACTCTGAAAAGGTTGTAACTTGGCATGACATCATAATTTCACCCACATAGAAACTTCTAGAGAGTTGAGAGGGTTACGGCAAAAACTGGATGCACTTCGTGTACAAATTGGACAATCTCATTAGAAGTATGAGGGTTTCGGACGAAAACTCAACTATTACAAAGGGACTTCATTTTTAATAACTTATTTAACTCCATAATTTTTGTGTGTTCAATATGCACCATTCAAAGGCACATCATCATTTTTCAACCCTTTCTGACTTCATTTGATATTTTTCATGCATTTAATGATTTATTTTGAGCTAAATGACCCTGAATTTGAAAAGCCGTACAAATGAACTCTGAAAAGGTTGTAACTTGGCATGACATCATAATTTCACCCACATAGCAACTTCTAGAGGGTTGAGAGGGTTACGGCAAAAACTGGATGCACTTCGTGTACAAATTGGACAATCTCATAAGAAGTATGAGGGTTTCGGACGAAAGCTCATCTATTACAAAGGGATTTCATTTTTAATAACTTATTTTAACTCCATACTTTTTGTGTGTTCGATATGGACCATTCAAAGGCACATCACCAATTTTCAACCCTTTTTGACTTCATTTGATATTTTTCATGCATTTAATGATTTATTTTGAGCTAAATGACCCTGAATTTGAAAAGCAGTACAAACGAACTCTGAAAAGGTTGTAACTTGGCATGACATCATAATTTCACCCAAATAGCAACTTCTAGAGAGTTGAGAGGGTTACGGCAAAAACTGGATGCACTTCGTGTACAAATTGGACAATCTCATTAGAAGTATGAGGGTTTCGGACGAAAACTCAACTATTACAAAGGGACTTCATTTTTAATAACTTATTTAACTCCATACTTTTTGTGTGTTCAATATGCACCATTGAAAGGCACATCATCAATTTTCAACCCTTTCTGACTTAATTTGATATTTTTCATGCATTTAATGATTTATTTTGAGCTAAATGACCCTGAATTTGAAATGCCGTACAAATGAACTCTGAAAAGGTTGTAACTTGGCATGACATCATAATTTCACCCACATAGCAACTTCTAGAGGGTCGAGAGGGTTACGGCAAAAACTGGATGCACTTCGTGTACAAATTGGACAATCTCATAAGAAGTATGAGGGTTTCGGACGAAAACTCATCTATTACAAAGGGATTTCATTTTTAATAACTTATTTTAACTCCATACTTTTTGTGTGTTCGATATGGACCAGTCAAAAGCACATCATCAATTTTCAACCCTTTTTGACTTCAGTTGATATTTTTCATGCATTTAATGATTTATTTTGAGCTAAATGACCCTAAATTTGAAAAGCAGTACAAACGAACTCTGAAAAGGTTGTAACTTGGCATGACATCATAATTTCACCCAAATAGCAACTTCTAGAGAGTTGAGAGGGTTATGGCAAAAACTGGATGCACTTCGTGTACAAATTGGACAACCCATAAGAAGTATGAGGGTTTCGGACGACAACTCATCTATTACAAAGGGATTTCATTTTTAATAACTTATTTTAACTCCATACTTTTTGTGTGTTCAATATGCACCATTCAAAGGCACATCATCAATTTTCAACCCTTTCTGACTTCATTTGAAATTCTTCATGCATTTAATGATTTATTTTCAGCTAAATGACCCTGAATTTGAAAAGCAGTACAAATGAATTCTGAAAAGGTTGTAACTTGGCATGACATCATACTTTCACCCACATAGCAACTTCTAGAGAGTTGAGAGGGTTAAGGCAAAAACTGGATGCACTTCGTGTACAAATTGGACAATCTCATAAGAAGTATGAGGTTTCGAACGAAAACTCATCTATTACAAAGGGATTTCATTTTTGATAACTTATTTTAACTCCATACTTTTTGTGTGTTCGATATGCACCATTGAAAGGCACATCATGAATTTTCAACCCTTTCTGACTTCATTTGATATTTTTCATGCATTTAATGATTTATTTTGAGTTAAATGACCCTTAATTTGAAAAGCAGTACAAATGAACTCTGAAAAGGTTGTAACTTGGCATGACATCATAATTTCACCCACATAGCAACTTCTAGAGAGTTGAGAGGGTTACGGCAAAAACGGGATGTACTTCGTGTACAAATTGGACAATCTGATAAGAAGTATGATGGTTTCGAACGAAAACTCATCTATTACAAAGGGATTTCATTTTTAATAACTTATTTTAACTCCATACTTTTTGTGTGTTCAATATGCACCATTCAAAGGCACATCATCAATTTTCAACCCTTTCTGACTTCATTTGATATTTTACATGCGTTTAATGATTTATTTTGAGCTAAATGACCCTGAATTTGAAAAGCAGTACAAATGAACTCTGAAAAGGTTGTAACTTGGCATGACATCATAATTTCACCCAAAAAGCAACTTCTAGAGAGTTGAGAGGGTTACGGCAAAAACTGGATGCACTTCGTGTACAAATTGGACAATCTCATTAGAAGTATGAGGGTTTCGGACGAAAACTCATCTACTACAAAGGAACTTCATTTTAATAACTTATTTAACTCCATACTTTTTGTGTGTTCAATATGCACCATTCAAAGGCACATCATCAATTTTCAACCCTTTCTGAATTCATTTGATATTTTTCATGCATTTAATGATTTATTTTGAGCTAAATGACCCTGAATTTGAAAAGCCGTACAAATGAACTCTGAAAAGGTTGTAACTTGGCATGACATCATAATTTCACCCACATAGCAACTTCTAGAGGGTTGAGAGGGTTACGGAAAAAACTGGATGCACTTCGTGTACAAATTGGACAATCTCATTAGAAGTATGAGGGTTTCGGACGAAAACTCATCTATTACAAAGGAACTTCATTTTTAATAACTTATTTAACTCCATACTTTTTGTGTGTTCGATATGCACCATTCAAAGGCACATCATCAATTTTCAACCCTTTCTGACTTCATTTGATATTTTTCATGCATTTAATGATTTATTTTGAGTTAAATGACCCTGAATTTGAAAAGCAGTACAAATGAACTCTGAAAAGGTTGTAACTTGGCATGACATCATAATTTCACCCACATAGCAACTTCTAGAGAGTTGAGAGGGTTACGGCGAAAACTGGATGTACTTCGTGTACAAATTGGACAATGTGATAAGAAGTATGATGGTTTCGAACGAAAACTCATCTATTACAAAGGGATTTCATTTTTAATAACTTATTTTAAATCCATACTTTTTGTGTGTTCAATATGCACCTCTCAAAGGCACATCATGAATTTTCAACCCTTTCTGACTTCATTTGATATTTTTCATGCATTTATTGATTTATTTTGAGCTAAATGGCCCTCAATTTGAAAAGCAGTACAAATGAACTCTGAAAAGGTTGTAACTTGGCATGACATCATAATTTCACCCACATAGCAACTTCTAAAGAGTTGAGAGGGTTACGGCAAAAACTGGATGCACTTCGTGTATAAATTGGACAATCTCATTAGAAGTATGAGGGTTTCGGACGAAAACTCATCTATTACAAAGGGACTTCATTTTTAATAACTTATTTAACTCCATACTTTTTGTGTGTTCAATATGCACCATTCAAAGGCACATCATCAATTTTCAACCCTTTCTGACTTCATTTGATATTTTTCATGCATTTAATGATTTATTTTGAGCTAAATGACCCTGAATTTGAAAAGCCGTACAAATGAACTCTGAAAAGGTTGTAACTTGGCATGACATCATAATTTCACCCACATAGCAACTTCTAGAGGGTTGAGAGGGTTACGGCAAAAACTGGATGCACGTCGTGTACAAATTGGACAATCTCATAAGAAGTATTAGGGTTTCGGACGAAAGCTCATCTATTACAAAGGGATTTCATTTTTAATAACTTATTTTAACTCCATACTTTTTGTGTGTTCGATATGGACCAGTCAAAGGCACATCATCAATTTTCAACCCTGTTTGACTTCATTTGATAATTTTCATGCATTTAATGATTTATTTTGAGCTAAATGACCCTGAATTTGAAATGCCGTACAAATGAACTCTGAAAAGGTTGTAACTTGGCATGACATCATAATTTCACCCACATAGCAACTTCTAGAGGGTCGAGAGGGTTACGGCAAAAACTGGATGCACTTCGTGTACAAATTGGACAATCTCATAAGAAGTATGAGGGTTTCGGACGAAAACTCATCTATTACAAAGGGATTTCATTTTTAATAACTTATTTTAACTCCATACTTTTTGTGTGTTCGATATGGACCAGTCAAAAGCACATCATCAATTTTCAACCCTTTTTGACTTCAGTTGATATTTTTCATGCATTTAATGATTTATTTTGAGCTAAATGACCCTAAATTTGAAAAGCAGTACAAACGAACTCTGAAAAGGTTGTAACTTGGCATGACATCATAATTTCACCCAAATAGCAACTTCTAGAGAGTTGAGAGGGTTATGGCAAAAACTGGATGCACTTCGTGTACAAATTGGACAACCCATAAGAAGTATGAGGGTTTCGGACGACAACTCATCTATTACAAAGGGATTTCATTTTTAATAACTTATTTTAACTCCATACTTTTTGTGTGTTCAATATGCACCATTCAAAGGCACATCATCAATTTTCAACCCTTTCTGACTTCATTTGAAATTCTTCATGCATTTAATGATTTATTTTCAGCTAAATGACCCTGAATTTGAAAAGCAGTACAAATGAATTCTGAAAAGGTTGTAACTTGGCATGACATCATACTTTCACCCACATAGCAACTTCTAGAGAGTTGAGAGGGTTAAGGCAAAAACTGGATGCACTTCGTGTACAAATTGGACAATCTCATAAGAAGTATGAGGTTTCGAACGAAAACTCATCTATTACAAAGGGATTTCATTTTTGATAACTTATTTTAACTCCATACTTTTTGTGTGTTCGATATGCACCATTGAAAGGCACATCATGAATTTTCAACCCTTTCTGACTTCATTTGATATTTTTCATGCATTTAATGATTTATTTTGAGTTAAATGACCCTGAATTTGAAAAGCAGTACAAATGAACTCTGAAAAGGTTGTAACTTGGCATGACATCATAATTTCACCCACATAGCAACTTCTAGAGAGTTGAGAGGGTTACGGCAAAAACGGGATGTACTTCGTGTACAAATTGGACAATCTGATAAGAAGTATGATGGTTTCGAACGAAAACTCATCTATTACAAAGGGATTTCATTTTTAATAACTTATTTTAACTCCATACTTTTTGTGTGTTCAATATGCACCATTCAAAGGCACATCATCAATTTTCAACCCTTTCTGACTTCATTTGATATTTTACATGCGTTTAATGATTTATTTTGAGCTAAATGACCCTGAATTTGAAAAGCAGTACAAATGAACTCTGAAAAGGTTGTAACTTGGCATGACATCATAATTTCACCCAAAAAGCAACTTCTAGAGAGTTGAGAGGGTTACGGCAAAAACTGGATGCACTTCGTGTACAAATTGGACAATCTCATTAGAAGTATGAGGGTTTCGGACGAAAACTCATCTACTACAAAGGAACTTCATTTTAATAACTTATTTAACTCCATACTTTTTGTGTGTTCAATATGCACCATTCAAAGGCACATCATCAATTTTCAACCCTTTCTGAATTCATTTGATATTTTTCATGCATTTAATGATTTATTTTGAGCTAAATGACCCTGAATTTGAAAAGCCGTACAAATGAACTCTGAAAAGGTTGTAACTTGGCATGACATCATAATTTCACCCACATAGCAACTTCTAGAGGGTTGAGAGGGTTACGGAAAAAACTGGATGCACTTCGTGTACAAATTGGACAATCTCATTAGAAGTATGAGGGTTTCGGACGAAAACTCATCTATTACAAAGGAACTTCATTTTTAATAACTTATTTAACTCCATACTTTTTGTGTGTTCGATATGCACCATTCAAAGGCACATCATCAATTTTCAACCCTTTCTGACTTCATTTGATATTTTTCATGCATTTAATGATTTATTTTGAGTTAAATGACCCTGAATTTGAAAAGCAGTACAAATGAACTCTGAAAAGGTTGTAACTTGGCATGACATCATAATTTCACCCACATAGCAACTTCTAGAGAGTTGAGAGGGTTACGGCGAAAACTGGATGTACTTCGTGTACAAATTGGACAATGTGATAAGAAGTATGATGGTTTCGAACGAAAACTCATCTATTACAAAGGGATTTCATTTTTAATAACTTATTTTAAATCCATACTTTTTGTGTGTTCAATATGCACCTCTCAAAGGCACATCATGAATTTTCAACCCTTTCTGACTTCATTTGATATTTTTCATGCATTTATTGATTTATTTTGAGCTAAATGGCCCTCAATTTGAAAAGCAGTACAAATGAACTCTGAAAAGGTTGTAACTTGGCATGACATCATAATTTCACCCACATAGCAACTTCTAAAGAGTTGAGAGGGTTACGGCAAAAACTGGATGCACTTCGTGTATAAATTGGACAATCTCATTAGAAGTATGAGGGTTTCGGACGAAAACTCATCTATTACAAAGGGACTTCATTTTTAATAACTTATTTAACTCCATACTTTTTGTGTGTTCAATATGCACCATTCAAAGGCACATCATCAATTTTCAACCCTTTCTGACTTCATTTGATATTTTTCATGCATTTAATGATTTATTTTGAGCTAAATGACCCTGAATTTGAAAAGCCGTACAAATGAACTCTGAAAAGGTTGTAACTTGGCATGACATCATAATTTCACCCACATAGCAACTTCTAGAGGGTTGAGAGGGTTACGGCAAAAACTGGATGCACTTCGTGTACAAATTGGACAATCTCATAAGAAGTATTAGGGTTTCGGACGAAAGCTCATCTATTACAAAGGGATTTCATTTTTAATAACTTATTTTAACTCCATACTTTTTGTGTGTTCGATATGGACCAGTCAAAGGCACATCATCAATTTTCAACCCTGTTTGACTTCATTTGATAATTTTCATGCATTTAATGATTTATTTTGAGCTAAATGACCCTGAATTTGAAAAGCAGTACAAACGAACTCTGAAAAGGTTGTAACTTGGCATGACATCATAATTTCACCCAAATAGCAACTTCTAGAGAGTTGAGAGGGTTATGGCAAAAACTGGATGCACTTCGTGTACAAATTGGACAACTCATAAGAAGTATGAGGGTATCGGACGACAACTCATCTATTACAAAGGGATTTCATTTTTAATAACTTATTTTAACTCCATACTTTTTGTGTGTTCAATATGCACCATTCAAAGGCACATCATCAATTTTCAACCCTTTCTGACTTCATTTGAAATTCTTCATGCATTTAATGATTTATTTTGAGCTAAATGACCCTGAATTTGGAAAGCAGTACACATGAATTCTGAAAAGGTTGTAACTTGGCATGACATCATACTTTCACCCACATAGCAACTTCTAGAGAGTTGAGAGGGTTAAGGCAAAAACTGGATGCACTTCGTGTACAAATTGGACAATCTCATAAGAAGTATGAGGTTTCGAACGAAAACTCATCTATTACAAAGGGATTTCATTTTTGATAACTTATTTTAACTCCATACTTTTTGTGTGTTCGATATGCACCATTGAAAGGCACATCATGAATTTTCAACCCTTTCTGACTTCATTTGATATTTTTCATGCATTTAATGATTTATTTTGAGTTAAATGACCCTGAATTTGAAAAGCAGTACAAATGAACTCTGAAAAGGTTGTAACTTGGCATGACGTCATAATTTCACCCACATAGCAACTTCTAGAGAGTTGAGAGGGTTACGGCAAAAACTGGATGTACTTCGTGTACAAAGTGGACAATCTGATAAGAAGTATGATGGTTTCGAACGAAAACTCATCTATTACAAAGGGATTTCATTTTTAATAACTTATTTTAACTCCATACTTTTTGTGTGTTCAATATGCACCATTCAAAGGCACATCATCAATTTTCAACCCTTTCTGACTTCATTTGATATTTTTCATGCATTTAATGATTTATTTTGAGCTAAATGACCCTGAATTTGAAAAGCAGTACAAATGAACTCTGAAAAGGTTGTAACTTGGCATGACATCATAATTTCACCCAAATAGCAACTTCTAGAGAGTTGAGAGGGTTACGGCAAAAACTGGATGCACTTCGTGTACAAATTGGACAATCTCATTAGAAGTATGAGGGTTTCGGACGAAAACTCATCTACTACAAAGGAACTTCATTTTTAATAACTTATTTAACTCCATACTTTTTGTGTGTTCAATATGCACCATTCAAAGGCACATCATCAATTTTCAACCCTTTCTGAATTCATTTGATATTTTTCATGCATTTATTGATTTATTTTGAGCTAAATGGCCCTCAATTTGAAAAGCAGTACAAATGAACTCTGAAAAGGTTGTAACTTGGCATGACATCATAATTTCACCCACATAGCAACTTCTAAAGAGTTGAGAGGGTTACGGCAAAAACTGGATGCACTTCGTGTATAAATTGGACAATCTCATTAGAAGTATGAGGGTTTCGGACGAAAACTCATCTATTACAAAGGGACTTCATTTTTAATAACTTATTTAACTCCATACTTTTTGTGTGTTCAATATGCACCATTCAAAGGCACATCATCAATTTTCAACCCTTTCTGACTTCATTTGATATTTTTCATGCATTTAATGATTTATTTTGAGCTAAATGACCCTGAATTTGAAAAGCCATACAAATGAACTCTGAAAAGGTTGTAACTTGGCATGACATCATAATTTCACCCACATAGCAACTTCTAGAGGGTTGAGAGGGTTACGGCAAAAACTGGATGCACTTCGTGTACAAATTGGACAATCTCATAAGAAGTATTAGGGTTTCGGACGAAAGCTCATCTATTACAAAGGGATTTCATTTTTAATAACTTATTTTAACTCCATACTTTTTGTGTGTTCGATATGGACCAGTCAAAGGCACATCATCAATTTTCAACCCTTTTTGACTTCATTTGATAATTTTCATGCATTTAATGATTTATTTTGAGCTAAATGACCCTGAATTTGAAAAGCAGTACAAACGAACTCTGAAAAGGTTGTAACTTGGCATGACATCATAATTTCACCCAAATAGCAACTTCTAGAGAGTTGAGAGGGTTATGGCAAAAACTGGATGCACTTCGTGTACAAATTGGACAACTCATAAGAAGTATGAGGGTATCGGACGACAACTCATCTATTACAAAGGGATTTCATTTTTAATAACTTATTTTAACTCCATACTTTTTGTGTGTTCAATATGCACCATTCAAAGGCACATCATCAATTTTCAACCCTTTCTGACTTCATTTGAAATTCTTCATGCATTTAATGATTTATTTTGAGCTAAATGACCCTGAATTTGGAAAGCAGTACAAATGAATTCTGAAAAGGTTGTAACTTGGCATGACATCATACTTTCACCCACATAGCAACTTCTAGAGAGTTGAGAGGGTTAAGGCAAAAACTGGATGCACTTCGTGTACAAATTGGACAATCTCATAAGAAGTATGAGGTTTCGAACGAAAACTCATCTATTACAAAGGGATTTCATTTTTGATAACTTATTTTAACTCCATACTTTTTGTGTGTTCGATATGCACCATTGAAAGGCACATCATGAATTTTCAACCCTTTCTGACTTCATTTGATATTTTTCATGCATTTAATGATTTATTTTGAGTTAAATGACCCTGAATTTGAAAAGCAGTACAAATGAACTCTGAAAAGGTTGTAACTTGGCATGACATCATAATTTCACCCACATAGCAACTTCTAGAGAGTTGAGAGGGTTACGGCAAAAACTGGATGTACTTCGTGTACAAATTGGACAATCTGATAAGAAGTATGATGGTTTCGAACGAAAACTCATCTATTACAAAGGGATTTCATTTTTAATAACTTATTTTAACTCCATACTTTTTGTGTGTTCAATATGCACCATTCAAAGGCACATCATCAATTTTCAACCCTTTCTGACTTCATTTGATATTTTTCATGCATTTAATGATTTATTTTGAGCTAAATGACCCTGAATTTGAAAAGCAGTACAAATGAACTCTGAAAAGGTTGTAACTTGGCATGACATCATAATTTCACCCAAATAGCAACTTCTAGAGAGTTGAGAGGGTTACGGCAAAAACTGGATGCACTTCGTGTACAAATTGGACAATCTCATTAGAAGTATGAGGGTTTCGGACGAAAACTCATCTACTACAAAGGAACTTCATTTTTAATAACTTATTTAACTCCATACTTTTTGTGTGTTCAATATGCACCATTCAAAGGCACATCATCAATTTTCAACCCTTTCTGAATTCATTTGATATTTTTCATGCATTTAATGATTTATTTTGAGCTAAATGACCCTGAATTTGAAAAGCCGTACAAATGAACTCTGAAAAGGTTGTAACTTGGCATGACATCATAATTTCACCCACATAGCAACTTCTAGAGGGTTGAGAGGGTTACGGAAAAAACTGGATGCACTTCGTGTACAAATTGGACAATCTCATTAGAAGTATGAGGGTTTCGGACGAAAACTCATCTATTACAAAGGAACTTCATTTTTAATAACTTATTTAACTCCATACTTTTTGTGTGTTCGATATGCACCATTCAAAGGCACATCATCAATTTTCAACCCTTTCTGACTTCATTTGATATTTTTCATGCATTTAATGATTTATTTTGAGTTAAATGACCCTGAATTTGAAAAGCAGTACAAATGAACTCTGAAAAGGTTGTAACTTGGCATGACATCATAATTTCACCCACATAGCAACTTCTAGAGAGTTGAGAGGGTTACGGCGAAAACTGGATGTACTTCGTGTACAAATTGGACAATGTGATAAGAAGTATGATGGTTTCGAACGAAAACTCATCTATTACAAAGGGATTTCATTTTTAATAACTTATTTTAAATCCATACTTTTTGTGTGTTCAATATGCACCTCTCAAAGGCACATCATGAATTTTCAACCCTTTCTGACTTCATTTGATATTTTTCATGCATTTAATGATTTATTTTGAGCTAAATGGCCCTCAATTTGAAAAGCAGTACAAATGAACTCTGAAAAGGTTGTAACTTGGCATGACATCATAATTTCACCCACATAGCAACTTCTAAAGAGTTGAGAGGGTTACGGCGAAAACTGGATGTACTTCGTGTACAAATTGGACAATGTGATAAGAAGTATGAGGTTTCGAACGAAAACTCATCTATTACAAAGGGATTTCATTTTTTATAACTTATTTTAACTCCATACTTTTTGTGTGTTCGATATGCACCATTGAAAGGCACATCATGAATTTTCAACCCTTTCTGACTTCATTTGATATTTTTCATGCATTTAATGATTTATTTTGAGGTAAATGACCCTGAATTTGAAAAGCAGTACAAATGAACTCTGAAAAGGTTGTAACTTGGCATGACATCATAATTTCATCCACATAGCAACTTCTAGAGAGTTGAGAGGGTTACGGCAAAAAATGGATGTACTTCGTGTACAAATTGGACAATCTGATAAGAAGTATGATGGTTTCGAACGAAAACTCATCTATTACAAAGGGATTTCATTTTTAATAACTTATTTTAACTCCATACTTTTTGTGTGTTCAATATGCACCATTCAAAGGCACATCATCAATTTTCAACCCTTTCTCACTTCATTTGATATTTTTCATGCATTTAATGATTTATTTTGAGCTAAATGACCCTGAATTTGAAAAGCAGTACAAATGAACTCTGAAAAGGTTGTAACTTGGCATGACATCATAATTTCACCCAAATAGCAACTTCTAGAGAGTTGAGAGGGTTACGGCAGAAACTGGATGCACTTCGTGTACAAATTGGACAATCTCATTAGAAGTATGAGGGTTTCGGACGAAAACTCATCTATTACAAAGGAACTTCATTTCTAATAACTTACTTAACTCCATACTTTTTGTGTGTTCAATATGCACCATTCAAAGGCACATCATCAATTTTCAACCCTTTCTGACTTCATTTGATATTTTTCATGCATTTAATGATTTATTTTGAGCTAAATGACCCTGAATTTGAAAAGCAGTACAAATGAACTCTGAAAAGGTTGTAACTTGGCATGACATCATAATTTCACCCAAATAGCAACTTCTAGAGAGTTGAGAGTGTTACGGCAGAAACTGGATGCACTTCGTGTACAAATTGGACAATCTCATTAGAAGTATGAGGGTTTCGGACGAAAACTCATCTATTACAAAGGAACTTCATTTTCAATAACTTATTTAACTCCATACTTTTTGTGTGTTCAATATGCACCATTCAAAGGCACATCATCAATTTTCAACCCTTTCTGACTTCATTTGATATTTTTCATGCATTTAATGATTTATTTTGAGCTAAATGACCCTGAATTTGAAAAGCCGTACAAATGAACTCTGAAAAGGTTGTAACTTGGCATGACATCATAATTTCACCAACATAGCAACTTCTAGAGGGTTGAGAGTGTTACGGCAAAAACTGGATGCACTTCGTGTACAAATTGGACAATCTCATTAGAAGTATGAGGGTTTCGGACGAAAACTCATCTATTACAAAGGAACTTCATTTTTAATAACTTATTTAACTCCATACTTTTTGTGTGTTCAATATGCACCATTCAAAGGCACATCATCAATTTTCAACCCTTTCTGACTTCATTTGATATTTTTCATGCATTTAATGATTTATTTTGAGCTAAATGACCCTGAATTTGAAAAGCAGTACAAATGAACTCTGAAAAGGTTGTAACTTGGCATGACATCATAATTTCACCCACATAGCAACTTCAAGAGAGTTGAGAGGGTTACGGCAAAAACTGGATGCACTTCGTGTACAAATTGGACAATCTGATAAGAAGTATGACGGTTTCGAAGGAAAACTCATCTATTACAAAGGGATTTCATTTGTAATAACTTATTTTAACTCCATACTTTTTGTGTGTTCGATATGCACCATTCAAAGGCACATCATGAATTTTCAACCCTTTCTGACTTCATTTGATATTTTTCATGCATTTAATGATTTATTTTGAGTTAAATGACCCTGAATTTGAAAAGCAGTACAAATGAACTCTGAAAAGGTTGTAACTTGGCATGACATCATAATTTCACCCACATAGCAACTTCTAAAGAGTTGAGAGGGTTACGGCAAAAACTGGATGCACTTCGTGTACAAATTGGACAATCTGATAAGAAGTATGATGGTTTCGAACGAAAACTCATCTATTACAAAGGGACTTCATTTTTGATAACTTATTTAACTCCATACTTTTTGTGTGTTCAATATGCACCATTCAAAGGCACATCATCAATTTTCAACCCTTTGTGACTTCATTTGATATTTTTCATGCATTTAATGATTTATTTTGAGCTAAATGACCCTGAATTTGAAAAGCCGTACAAATGAACTCTGAAAAGGTTGTAACTTGGCATGACATCATAATTTCACCCACATAGCAACTTCTAGAGGGTTGAGAGGGTTACGGCAAAAATTGGATGCACTTCGTGTACAAATTGGACAATCTCATAAGAAGTATGAGGGTTTCGGACGAAAGCTCATCTATTACAAAGGGATTTCATTTTTAATAACTTATTTTAACTCCATACTTTTTGTGTGTTCGATATAGACCATTCAAAGGCACATCATCAATTTTCAACCCTTTTTGACTTCATTTGATATTTTTCATGCATTTAATGATTTATTTTGAGCTAAATGACCCTGAATTTGAAAAGCAGTACAAACGAACTCTGAAAAGGTTGTAACTTGGCATGACATCATAATTTCACCCAAATAGCAACTTCTAGAGAGTTGAGAGGGTTACGGCAAAAACTGGATGCAGTTCGTGTACAAATTGGACAACTCATAAGAAGTATGAGGGTTTCGGACGACAACTCATCTATTACAAAGGGATTTCATTTTTAATAACTTATTTTAACTCCATACTTTTTGTGTGTTCAATATGCACCATTCAAAGGCACATCATCAATTTTCAACCCTTTCTGACTTCATTTGAAATTCTTCATGCATTTAATGATTTATTTTGAGCTAAATGACCCTGAATTTGAAAAGCAGTACAAATGAATTCTGAAAAGGTTGTAACTTGGCATGACATCATACTTTCACCCGCATAGCAACTTCTAGAGAGTTGAGAGTGTTACGGCAGAAACTGGATGCACTTCGTGTACAAATTGGACAATCTCATTAGAAGTATGAGGGTTTCGGACAAAAACTCATCTATTACAAAGGAACTTCATTTTTAATAACTTATTTAACTCCACACTTTTTGTGTGTTCAATATGCACCATTCAAAGGCACATCATCAATTTTCAACCCTTTCTGACTTCATTTGATATTTTCATGCATTTAATGATTTATTTTGAGCTAAATGACACTGAATTTGAAAAGCCGTACAAATGAACTCTGAAAAGGTTGTAACTTGGCATGACATCATAATTTCACCAACATAGCAACTTCTAGAGGGTTGAGAGTGTTACGGCAAAAACTGGATGCACTTCGTGTACAAATTGGACAATCTCATTAGAAGTATGAGGGTTTCGGACGAAAACTCATCTATTACAAAGGAACTTCATTTTTAATAACTTATTTAACTCCATACTTTTTGTGTGTTCAATATGCACCATACAAAGGCACATCATCAATTTTCAACCCTTTCTGACTTCATTTGATATTTTTCATGCATTTAATGACTTTATTTGAGCTAAATGACCCTGAATTTGAAAAGCAGTACAAATGAACTCTGAAAAGATTGTAACTTGGCATGACATCATAATTTCACCCACATAGCAACTTCAAGAGAGTTGAGAGGGTTACGGCAAAAACTGGATGCACTTCGTGTACAAATTGGACAATCTGATAAGAAGTATGACGGTTTCGAAGGAAAACTCATCTATTACAAAGGGATTTCATTTGTAATAACTTATTTTAACTCCATACTTTTTGTGTGTTCAATATGCACCATTCAAAGGCACATCATGAATTTTCAACCCTTTCTGACTTCATTTGATATGTTTCATGCATTTGATGATTTATTTTGAGCTAAATGACCCTCAATTTGAAAAGCAGTACAAATGAACTCTGAAAAGGTTGTAACTTGGCATGACATCATAATTTCACCCACATAGCCAGTTCTAGAGAGTTGGGAGGGTTACGGCAAAAACTGGATGCACTTCGTGTACAAATTGGACAATCTCATTAGAAGTATGAGGGTTTCGGACGAAAACTCATCTATTACAAAGGGACTTCATTTTTGATAACTTATTTAACTCCATACTTTTTGTGTGTTCAATATGCACCATTCAAAGGCACATCATCAATTTTCAACCCTTTCTGACTTCATTTGATATTTTTCATGCATTTAATGATTTATTTTGAGCTAAATGACCCTTAATTTGAAAAGCCGTACAAATGAACTCTGAAAAGGTTGTAACTTGGCATGACATCATAATTTCACCCACATAGCAACTTCTAGAGGGTTGAGAGGGTTACGGCAAAAACTGGATGCACTTCGTGTACAAATTGGACAATCTCATAAGAAGTATGAGGGTTTCGGACGAAAGCTCATCTATTACAAAGGGATTTCATTTTTAATAACTTATTTTAACTCCATACTTTTTGTGTGTTCGATATAGACCATTCAAAGGCACATCATCAATTTTCAACCCTTTTTGACTTCATTTGATATTTTTCATGCATTTAATGATTTATTTTGAGCTAAATGACCCTGAATTTGAAAAGCAGTACAAACGAACTCTGAAAAGGTTGTAACTTGGCATGACATCATAATTTCACCCAAATAGCAACTTCTAGAGAGTTGAGAGGGTTACGGCAAAAACTGGATGCAGTTCGTGTACAAATTGGACAACTCATAAGAAGTATGAGGGTTTCGGACGACAACTCATCTATTACAAAGGGATTTCATTTTTAATAACTTATTTTAACTCCATACTTTTTGTGTGTTCAATATGCACCATTCAAAGGCACATCATCAATTTTCAACCCTTTCTGACTTCATTTGAAATTCTTCATGCATTTAATGATTTATTTTGAGCTAAATGACCCTGAATTTGAAAAGCAGTACAAATGAATTCTGAAAAGGTTGTAACTTGGCATGACATCATACTTTCACCCGCATAGCAACTTCTAGAGAGTTGAGAGTGTTACGGCAGAAACTGGATGCACTTCGTGTACAAATTGGACAATCTCATTAGAAGTATGAGGGTTTCGGACGAAAACTCATCTATTACAAAGGAACTTCATTTGTAATAACTTATTTTAACTCCATACTTTTTGTGTGTTCAATATGCACCATTCAAAGGCACATCATGAATTTTCAACCCTTTCTGACTTCATTTGATATGTTTCATGCATTTAATGATTTATTTTGAGCTAAATGACCCTCAATTTGAAAAGCAGTACAAATGAACTCTGAAAAGGTTGTAACTTGGCATGACATCATAATTTCACCCACATAGCCAGTTCTAGAGAGTTGAGAGGGTTACGGCAAAAACTGGATGCACTTCGTGTACAAATTGGACAATCTCATTAGAAGTATGAGGGTTTCGGACGAAAACTCATCTATTACAAAGGGACTTCATTTTTGATAACTTATTTAACTCCATACTTTTTGTGTGTTCAATATGCACCATACAAAGGCACATCATCAATTTTCAACCCTTTCTGACTTCATTTGATATTTTTCATGCATTTAATGACTTTATTTGAGCTAAATGACCCTGAATTTGAAAAGCAGTACAAATGAACTCTGAAAAGATTGTAACTTGGCATGACATCATAATTTCACCCACATAGCAACTTCAAGAGAGTTGAGAGGGTTACGGCAAAAACTGGATGCACTTCGTGTACAAATTGGACAATCTGATAAGAAGTATGACGGTTTCGAAGGAAAACTCATCTATTACAAAGGGATTTCATTTGTAATAACTTATTTTAACTCCATACTTTTTGTGTGTTCAATATGCACCATTCAAAGGCACATCATGAATTTTCAACCCTTTCTGACTTCATTTGATATGTTTCATGCATTTAATGATTTATTTTGAGCTAAATGACCCTCAATTTGAAAAGCAGTACAAATGAACTCTGAAAAGGTTGTAACTTGGCATGACATCATAATTTCACCCACATAGCCAGTTCTAGAGAGTTGAGAGGGTTACGGCAAAAACTGGATGCACTTCGTGTACAAATTGGACAATCTCATTAGAAGTATGAGGGTTTCGGACGAAAACTCATCTATTACAAAGGGACTTCATTTTTGATAACTTATTTAACTCCATACTTTTTGTGTGTTCAATATGCACCATTCAAAGGCACATCATCAATTTTCAACCCTTTGTGACTTCATTTGATATTTTTCATGCATTTAATGATTTATTTTGAGCTAAATGACCCTGAATTTGAAAAGCCGTACAAATGAACTCTGAAAAGGTTGTAACTTGGCATGACATCATAATTTCACCCACATAGCAACTTCTAGAGGGTTGAGAGGGTTACGGCAAAAACTGGATGCACTTCGTGTACAAATTGGACAATCTCATAAGACGTATGAGGGTTCCGGACGAAAGCTCATCTATTACAAAGGGATTTCATTTTTAATAACTTATTTTAACTCCATACTTTTTGTGTGTTCGATATAGACCATTCAAAGGCACATCATCAATTTTCAACCCTTTTTGACTTCATTTGATATTTTTCATGCATTTAATGATTTATTTTGAGCTAAATGACCCTGAATTTGAAAAGCAGTACAAACGAACTCTGAAAAGGTTGTAACTTGGCATGACATCATAATTTCACCCAAATAGCAACTTCTAGAGAGTTGAGAGGGTTACGGCAAAAATTGGATCCACTTCGTGTACAAATTGGACAACTCATAAGAAGTATGAGGGTTTCGGACGACAACTCATCTATTACAAAGGGATTTCATTTTTAATAACTTATTTTAACTCCATACTTTTTGTGTGTTCAATATGCACCATTCAAAGGCACATCATCAATTTTCAACCCTTTCTGACTTCATTTGAAATTCTTCATGCATTTAATGATTTATTTTGAGCTAAATGACCCTGAATTTGAAAAGCAGTACAAATGAATTCTGAAAAGGTTGTAACTTGGCATGACATCATACTTTCACCCGCATAGCAACTTCTAGAGGGTTGAGATGGTTAAGGCAAAAACTGGATGCACTTCGTGTACAAATTGGACAATCTCATAAGAAGTATGAGGGTTTCGAACGAAAACTCATCTATTACAAAGGGATTTCATTTTTGATAACTTATTTTAACTCCATACTTTTTGTGTGTTCGATATGCACCATTGAAAGGCACATCATGAATTTTCAAACCTTTCTGACTTCATTTGATATTTTTCATGCATTTAATGATTTATTTTGAGTTAAATGACCCTGAATTTGAAAAGCCGTACAAATGAACTCTGAAAAGGTTGTAACTTGGCATGACATCATAATTTAACCCACATAGCAACTTCTAGAGGGTTGAGAGGTTACGGCAAAAACTGGATGCACTTCGTGTACAAATTGGACAATCTCATAAGAAGTATGAGGGTTTCGGACGAAAGCTCATCTATTACAAAGGGATTTCATTTTTAATAACTTATTTTAACTCCATACTTTTTGTGTGGTCGATATAGACCATTCAAAGGCACATCATCAATTTTCAACCCTTTCTGACTTCATTTGATATTTTTCATGCATTTAATGATTTATTTTGAGCTAAATGACCCTGAATTTGAAAAGCCGTACAAATGAACTCTGAAAAGGTTGTAACTTGGCATGACATCATAATTTCACCCACATAGCAACTTCTAGAGGGTTGAGAGGGTTACGGCAAAAACTGGATGCACTTCGTGTACAAATTGGACAATCTCATAAGAAGTATGAGGGTTTCGGACGAAAGCTCATCTATTACAAAGGGATTTCATTTTTAATAACTTATTTTAACTCCATACTTTTTGTGTGTTCGATATAGACCATTCAAAGGCGCATCATCAATTTTCAACCCTTTTTGACTTCATTTGATATTTTTCATGCATTTAATGATTTATTTTGAGCTAAATGACCCTGAATTTGAAAAGCAGTACAAACGAACTCTGAAAAGGTTGTAACTTGGCATGACATCATAATTTCACCCAAATAGCAACTTCTAGAGAGTTGAGAGGCTTACGGCAAAAACTGGATGCACTTCGTGTACAAATTGGACAACTCATAAGAAGTATGAGGGTTTCGGACGACAACTCATCTATTACAAAGGGATTTCATTTTTAATAACTTATTTAACTCCATACTTTTTGTGTGTTCAATATGCACCATTCAAAGGCACATCATCAATTTTCAACCCTTTCTGACTTCATTTGATATTTTTCATCCATTTAATGATTTATTTTGAGCTAAATGACCCTGAATTTGAAAAGCCGTACAAATGAACTCTGAAAAGGTTGTAACTTGGCATGACATCATAATTTCACCAACATAGCAACTTCTAGAGGGTTGAGAGTGTTACGGCAAAAACTGGATGCACTTCGTGTACAAATTGGACAATCTCATTAGAAGTATGAGGGTTTCGGACGAAAACTCATCTATTACAAAGGAACTTCATTTTTAATAACTTATTTAACTCCATACTTTTTGTGTGTTCGATATGCACCATTCAAAGGCACATCATCAATTTTCAAACCTTTCTGACTTCATTTGATATTTTTCATGCATTTAATGATTTATTTTGAGCTAAATGACCCTGAATTTGAAAAGCCGTACAAATGAACTCTGAAAAGGTTGTAACTTGGCATGACATCATAATTTCACCCACATAGCAACTTCTAGAGGGTTGAGAGGGTTACGGCAAAAACTGGATGCACTTCGTGTACAAATTGGACAATCTCATAAGAAGTATGAGGGTTTCGGACGAAAGCTCATCTATTACAAAGGGATTTCATTTTTAATAAGTTATTTTAACTCCATACTTTTTGTGTGTTCGATATAGACCATTCAAAGGCACATCATCAATTTTCACCCCTTTTTAACTTCATTTGATATTTTTCATGCATTTAATGATTTATTTTGAGCTAAATGACCCTGAATTTGAAAAGCAGTACAAACGAACTCTGAAAAGGTTGTAACTTGGCATGACATCATAATTTCACCCAAATAGCAACTTCTAGAGAGTTGAGAGGGTTACGGCAAAAACTGGATGCACTTCGTGTACAAATTGGACAACTGATAAGAAGTATGAGGGTTTCGGACGACAACTCATCTATTACAAAGGGATTTCATTTTTAATAACTTATTTTAACTCCATACTTTTTGTGTGTTCAATATGCACCATTCAAAGGCACATCATTAATTTTCAACCCTTTCTGACTTCATTTGATATTTTTCATGCATTTAATGATTTATTTTGAGCTAAATGACCCTGAATTTGAAAAGCAGTACAAATGAACTCTGAAAAGGTTGTAACTTGGCATGACATCATAATTTCACCCACATAGCAACTTCAAGAGAGTTGAGAGGGTTACGGCAAAAACTGGATGCACTTCGTGTACAAATTGGACAATCTGATAAGAAGTATGACGGTTTCGAACGAAAACTCATCTATTACAGAGGGATTTCATTTTTAATAACTTATTTTAACTCCATACTTTTTGTGTGTTCAATATGCACCATTCAAAGGCACATCACGAATTTTCAACCCTTTCTGACTTCATTTGATATTTTTCATGCATTTAATGATTTATTTTGAGCTAAATGACCCTCAATTTGAAAAGCAGTACAAATGAACTCTGAAAAGGTTGTAACTTGGCATGACATCATAATTTCACCCACATAGCAACTTCTAGAGAGTTGAGAGGGTTACGGCAAAAATTGGATGCACTTCGTGTACAAATTGGACAATCTCATTAGAAGTATGAGGGTTTCGGACGAAAACTCATCTATTACAAAGGGACTTCATTTTTAATAACTTATTTAACTCCATACTTTTTGTGTGTTCAATATGCACCATTCAAAGGCACATCATCAATTTTCAACCCTTTCTGACTTCATTTGATATTTTTCATGCATTTAATGATTTATTTTGAGCTAAATGACCCTGAATTTGAAAAGCCGTACAAATGAACTCTGAAAAGGTTGTAACTTGGCATGACATCATAATTTCACCCACATAGCAACTTCTAGAGGGTTGAGAGGGTTATGGCAAAAACTAGATGCACTCCGTGTACAAATTGGACAATCTCATAAGAAGTATGAGGGTTTCGGACGAAAGCTCATCTATTACAAAGAGATTTCATTTTTAATAACTTATTTTAACTCCATACTTTTTGTGTGTTCGATATAGACCATTCAAAGGCACATCATCAATTTTCACCCCTTTTTAACTTCATTTGATATTTTTCATTCATTTAATGATTTATTTTGAGCTAAATGACCCTGAATTTGAAAAGCAGTACAAACGAACTCTGAAAAGGTTGTAACTTGGCATGACATCATAATTTCACCCAAATAGCAACTTCTAGAGAGTTGAGAGGGTTGCGGCAAAAACTGGATGCACTTCTTGTACAAATTGCACAACTCATAAGAAGTATGAGGGTTTCGGACGACAACTCATCTATTACAAAGGGATTTCATTTTTAATAACTTATTTTAACTCCATACTTTTTGTGTGTTCAATATGCACCATTCAAAGGCACATCATTAATTTTCAACCCTTTCTGACTTCATTTGATATTTTTCATGCATTTAATGATTTTTCTGAGCTAAGTGACCCTGAATTTGAAAAGCAGTACAAATGAACTCTGAAAAGGTTGTAACTTGGCATGACATCATAATTTCACCCACATAGCAACTTCAAGAGAGTTGAGAGGGTTACGGCAAAAACTGGATGCACTTCGTGTACAAATTGGACAATCTGATAAGAAGTATGACAGTTTCGAACGAAAACTCATTTATTACAGAGGGATTTCATTTTTAATAACTTATTTTAACTCCATACTTTTTGTGTGTTCAATATGCACCATTCAAAGGCACATCACGAATTTTCAACCCTTTCTGACTTCATTTGATATTTTTCATGCATTTAATGATTTATTTTGAGCTAAATGACCCTCAATTTGAAAAGCAGTACAAATGAACTCTGAAAAGGTTGTAACTTGCCATGACATCATAATTTCACCCACATAGCAACTTCTAGAGAGTTGAGAGGGTTACGGCAAAAATTGGATGCACTTCGTGTACAAATTGGACAATCTCATTAGAAGTATGAGGGTTTCGGACGAAAACTCATCTATTACAAAGGGACTTCATTTTTAATAACTTATTTAACTCCATACTTTTTGTGTGTTCAATATGCACCATTCAAAGGCACATCATCAATTTTCAACCCTTTCTGACTTCATTTGATATTTTTCATGCATTTAATGATTTATTTTGAGCTAAATGACCCTGAATTTGAAAAGCCGTACAAATGAACTCTGAAAAGGTTGTAACTTGGCATGACATCATAATTTCACCCACATAGCAACTTCTAGAGGGTTGAGAGGGTTACGGCAAAAACTGGATGCACTTCGTGTAAAAATTGGACAATCTCATAAGAAGTATGAGGGTTTCGGACGAAAGCTCATCTATTACAAAGGGATTTCATTTTTAATAACTTATTTTAACTCCATACTTTTTGTGTGTTCTATATAGACCATTCAAAGGCACATCATCAATTTTCACCCCTTTTTAACTTCATTTGATATTTTTCATTCATTTAATGATTTATTTTGAGCTAAATGACCCTGAATTTGAAAAGCAGTACAAACGAACTCTGAAAAGGTTGTAACTTGGCATGACATCATAATTTCACCCAAATAGCAACTTCTAGAGAGTTGAGAGGGTTGCGGCAAAAACTGGATGCACTTCTTGTACAAATTGGACAACTCATAAGAAGTATGAGGGTTTCGGACGACAACTCATCTATTACAAAGGGATTTCATTTTTAATAACTTATTTAACTCCATACTTTTTGTGTGTTCAATATGCACCATTCAAAGGCACATCATCAATTTTCAACCCTTTCTGACTTCATTTGATATTTTTCATGCATTTAATGATTTATTTTGAGCTAAATGACCCTGAATTTGAAAAGCCGTACAAATGAACTCTGAAAAGGTTGTAACTTGGCATGACATCATAATTTCACCCACATAGCAACTTCTAGAGGGTTGAGAGGGTTACGGCAAAAACTGGATGCACTTCGTGTACAAATTGGACAATCTCATAAGAAGTATGAGGGTTTCGAACGAAAACTCATCTATTACAAAGGGATTTCATTTTTGATAAGTTATTTTAACTCCATACTTTTTGTGTGTTCGATATGCACCATTGAAAGGCACATCATGAATTTTCAACCCTTTCTGACTTCATTTGATATTTTTCATGCATTTAATGATTTATTTTGAGTTAAATGACCCTGAATTTGAAAAGCAGTACAAATGAACTCTGAAAAGGTTGTAACTTGGCATGACATCATAATTTCACCCACATAGCAACTTCTAGAGAGTTGAGAGGGTTACGGCAAAAGCTGGATGTACTTCGTGTACAAATTGGACAATCTCATTAGAAGTATGAGGGTTTCGGACGAAAACTCATCTATTAGAAAGGGACTTCATTTTTAATAACTTATTTAACTCCATACTTTTTGTTTGTTCAATATGCACCATTCAAAGGCACATCATCAATTTTCAACCCTTTCTGACTTCATTTGATATTTTTCATGCATTTAATGATTTATTTTGAGCTAAATGACCCTGAATTTGAAAAGCCGTACAAATGAACTCTGAAAAGGTTGTAACTTGGCATGACATCATAATTTCACCCAAATAGAAACTTCTAGAGAGTTGAGAGGGTTGCGGCAAAAACTGGATGCACTTCTTGTACAAATTGGACAACTCATAAGAAGTACGAGGGTTTCGGACGACAACTCATCTATTACAAAGGGACTTCATTTTTAATAACTTATTTAACTCCATACTTTTTGTGTGTTCAATATGCACCATTCAAAGGCACATCATCAATTTTCAACCCTTTCTGACTTCATTTGATATTTTTCATGCATTTAATGATTTATTTTGAGCTAAATGACCCTGAATTTGAAAAGCCGTACAAATGAACTCTGAAAAGGTTGTAACTTGGCATGACATCATAATTTCACCCACATAGCAACTTCTAGAGGGTTGAGAGGGTTATGGCAAAAACTGGATGCACTTCGTGTACAAATTGGACAATCTCATAAGAAGTATGAGGGTTTCGAACGAAAACTCATCTATTACAAAGGGATTTCATTTTTGATAACTTATTTTAACTCCATACTTTTTGTGTGTTCGATATGCACCATTGAAAGGCACATCATGAATTTTCAACCCTTTCTGACTTCATTTGATATTTTTCATGCATTTAATGATTTATTTTGAGTTAAATGACCCTGAATTTGAAAAGCAGTACAAATGAACTCTGAAAAGGTTGTAACTTGGCATGACATCATAATTTCACCCACATAGCAACTTCTAGAGAGTTGAGAGGGTTACGGCAAAAGTTGGATGTACTTCGTGTACAAATTGGACAATCTCATTAGAAGTATGAGGGTTTCGGACGAAAACTCATCTATTACAAAGGGACTTCATTTTTAATAACTTATTTAACTCCATACTTTTTGTGTGTTCAATATGCACCATTCAAAGGCACATCATCAATTTTCAACCCTTTCTGACTTCATTTGATATTTTTCATGCATTTAATGATTTATTTTGAGCTAAATGACCCTGAATTTGAAAAGCCGTACAAATGAACTCTGAAAAGGTTGTAACTTGGCATGACATCATAATTTCACCCACATAGCAACTTCTAGAGGGTCGAGAGGGTTACGGCAAAAACAGGATGCACTTCGTGTACAAATTGGACAATCTCATAAGAAGTATGAGGGTTTCGGACGAAAGCTCATCTATTACAAAGGGATTTCATTTTTAATAACTTATTTTAACTCCATACTTTTTGTGTGTTCGATATAGACCATTCAAAGGGACATCATCAATTTTCAACCCTTTGTGACTTCATTTGATATTTTTCATGCATTTAATGATTTATTTTGAGCTAAATGACCCTGAATTTGAAAAGCAGTACAAACGAACTCTGAAAAGGTTGTAACTTGGCATGACATCATAATTTCACCCAAATAGCAACTTCTAGAGAGTTGAGAGGGTTACGGCAAAAACTGGATGCACTTCGTGTACAAATTGGACAACTCATAAGAAGTATGAGGGTTTCGGACGACAACTCATCTATTACAAAGGGATTTCATTTTTAATAACTTATTTTAACTCCATACTTTTTGTGTGTTCAATATGCACCATTCAAAGGCACATCATCAATTTTCAACCCTTTCTGACTTCATTTGAAATTCTTCATGCATTTAATGATTTATTTTGAGCTAAATGACCCTGAATTTGAAAAGCAGTACAAATGAAGTCTGAAAAGGTTGTAACTTGGCATGACATCATACTTTCACCCACATAGCAACTTCTAGAGAGTTGAGAGGGTTAAGGCAAAAACTGGATGCACTTCGTGTACAAATTGGACAATCTCATAAGAAGTATGAGGGTTTCGAACGAAAACTCATCTATTACAAAGGGATTTCATTTTTGATAACTTATTTTAACTCCATACTTTTTGTGTGTTCGATATGCACCATTGAAAGGCACATCATGAATTTTCAACCCTTTCTGACTTCATTTCATATTTTTCATGCATTTAATGATTTATTTTGAGTTAAATGACCCTGAATTTGAAAAGCAGTACAAATGAACTCTGAAAAGGTTGTAACTTGGCATGACATCATAATTTCACCCACATAGCAACTTCTAGAGAGTTGAGAGGGTTACGGCAAAAACTGGATGTACTTCGTGTACAAATTGGACAATCTGATAAGAAGTATGGTGGTTTCGAACGAAAACTCATCTATTACAAAGGGATTTCATTTTTAATAACTTATTTTAACTCTATACTTTTTGTGTGTTCAATATGCACCATTCAAAGGTACATCATCAATTTTCAACCCTTTCTGACTTCAGTTGATATTTTTCATGCATTTAATGATTTATTTTGAGCTAAATGACCCTGAATTTGAAAAGCAGTACAAATGAACTCTGAAAAGGTTGTGACTTGGCATGACATCATAATTTCACCCAAATAGCAACTTCTAGAGAGTTGAGAGGGTTACGGCAAAAACTGGATGCACTTCGTGTACAAATTGGACAATCTCATTAGAAGTATGAGGGTTTCGGACGAAAACTCATCTATTACAAAGGAACTTCATTTTTAATAACTTATTTAACTCCATACTTTTTGTGTGTTCAATATGCACCATTCAAAGGCACATCATCAATTTTCAACCCTTTCTGACTTCATTTGATATTTTTCATGCATTTAATGATTTATTTTGAGCTAAATGACCCTGAATTTGAAAAGCCGTACAAATGAACTCTGAAAAGGTTGTAACTTGGCATGACATCATAATTTCACCCACATAGCAACTTCTAGAGGGTCGAGAGGGTTACGGCAAAAACTGGATGCACTTCGTGTACAAATTGGACAATCTCATAAGAAGTATGAGGGTTTCGGACGAAAGCTCATCTATTACAAAGGGATTTCATTTTTAATAACTTATTTTAACTCCATACTTCTTGTCTGTTCGATATAGACCATTCAAAGGCACATCATCAATTTTCCACCCTTTTTGACTTCATTTGATATTTTTCATGCATTTAATGATTTATTTTGAGCTAAATGACCCTGAATTTGAAAAGCAGTACAAACGAACTCTGAAAAGGTTGTAACTTGGCATGACATCATAATTTCACCCAAATAGCAACTTCTAGAGAGTTGAGAGGGTTACGGCAAAAACTGGATGCACTTCGTGTACAAATTGGACAACTCATAACAGGTATGAGGGTTTCGGACGACAACTCATCTATTACAAAGGGATTTCATTTTTAATAACTTATTTTAACTCCATACTTTTTGTGTGTTCAATATGCACCATTCAAAGGCACATCATGAATTTTCAACCCTTTCTGACTTCATTTGATATTTTTCATGCATTTAATGATTTATTTTCAGCTAAATGACCCTCAATTTGAAAAGCAGTACAAATGAACTCTGAAAAGGTTGTAACTTGGCATGACATCATAATTTCACCCACATAGCAACTTCTAGAGAGTTGAGAGGGTTACGGCAAAAACTGGATGCACTTCGTGTACAAATTGGACAATCTCATTAGAAGTATGAGGGTTTCGGACGAAAACTCATCTATTACAAAGGTACTTCGTTTTTAATAACTTATTTAACTCCATACTTTTTGTGTGTTCAATATGCACCATTCAAAGGCACATCATCAATTTTCAACCCTTTCTGACTTCATTTGATATTTTTCATGCATTTAATGATTTATTTTGAGCTAAATGACCCTGAATTTGAAAAGCCGTACAAATGAAATCTGAAAAGGTTGTAACTTGGCATGACATCATAATTTCACCCACATAGCAACTTCTAGAGGGTCGAGAGGGTTACGGCAAAAACTGGATGCACTTCGTGTACAAATTGGACAATCTCATAAGAAGTATGAGGGTTTCGACCGAAAACTCATCTATTACAAAGGGATTTCATTTTTGATAACTTATTTTAACTCCATACTTTTTGTGTGTTCGATATGCACCATTGAAAGGCACATCATGAATTTTCAACACTTTCTGACTTCATTTGATATTTTTCATGCATTTAATGATTTATTTTGAGTTAAATGACCCTGAATTTGAAAAGCAGTACAAATGAACTCTGAAAAGGTTGTAACTTGGCATGACATCGTAATTTCACCCACATAGCAACTTCTAGAGAGTTGAGAGGGTTACGGCAAAAACTGGATGTACTTCGTGTACAAATTGGACAATCTGATAAGAAGTATGATGGTTTCGAACGAAAACTCATCTATTACAAAGGGATTTCATTTTTAATAACTTATGTTAACTCCATACTTTTTGTGTGTTCAATATGCACCATTCAAAGGCACATCATCAATTTTCAACCCTTTCTGACTTCATTTGATATTTTTCATGCATTTAATGATTTATTTTGAGCTAAATGACCTTGAATTTGAAAAGCAGTAAAAATGAACTCTGAAAAGGTTGTAACTTGGCATGACATCATAATTTCACCCAAATAGCAACTTCTAGAGAGTTGAGAGGGTTACGGCAAAAACTGGATGCACTTCGTGTACAAATTGGACAATCTCATTAGAAGTATGAGGGTTTCGGACGAAAACTCAGCTATTACAAAGGAACTTCATTTTTAATAACTTATTTAACTCCATAATTTTTGTGTGTTCAATATGCACCATTCAAAGGCACATCATCAATTTTCAACCCTTTCTGACTTCATTTGATATTCTTCATGCATTTAATGATTTATTTTGAGCTAAATGACCCTGAATTTGAAAAGCAGTACAAATGAATTCTGAAAAGGTTGTAACTTGGCATGACATCATACTTTCACCCGCATAGCAACTTCTAGAGAGTTGAGAGGGTTAAGGCAAAAATTGGATGCACTTCGTGTACAAATTGGACAATCTCATAAGAAGTATGAGGGTTTCGACCGAAAACTCATCTATTACAAAGGGATTTCATTTTTGATAACTTATTTTAACTCCATACTTTTTGTGTGTTCAATATGCACCATTGAAAGGCACATCATGAATTTTCAACCCTTTCTGACTTCATTTGATATGTTTCATGCATTTAATGATTTATTTTGAGTTAAATGACCCTAAATTTGAAAAGCAGTACAAATGAACTCTGAAAAGGTCGTAACTTGGCATGACATCATAATTTCACCCACATAGCAACTTCTAGAGAGTTGAGAGGGTTACGGTAAAAACTGGATGTACTTCGTGTACAAATTGGACAATCTGATAAGAAGTATGATGGTTTCGAACGAAAACTCATCTATTACAAAGGGATTTCATTTTTAATAACTTATTTTAACTCCATACTTTTTGTGTGTTCAATATGCACCATTCAAAGGCACATCATCAATTTTCAACCCTTTCTGACTTCATTTGATATTTTTCATGCATTTAATGATTTATTTTGAGCTAAATGACCCTGAATTTGAAAAGCCGTACAAATGAACTCTGAAAAGGTTGTAACTTGGCATGACATCATAATTTCACCCACATAGCAACTTCTAGAGGGTCGAGAGGGTTACGGCAAAAACTGGATGCACTTCGTGTACAAATTGGACAATCTCATAAGAAGTATGAGGGTTCCGGACGAAAGCTCATCTATTACAAAGGGATTTCATTTTTAATAACTTATTTTAACTCCATACTTTTTGTGTGTTCGATATAGACCATTCAAAGGCACATCATCAATTTTCAACCCTTTTTGACTTCATTTGATATTTTTCATGCATTTAATGATTTATTTTGAGCTAAATGACCCTGAATTTGAAAAGCAGTACAAACGAACTCTGAAAAGGTTGTAACTTGGCATGACATCATAATTTCACCCAAATAGCAACTTCTAGAGAGTTGAGAGGGTTACGGCAAAAACTGGATGCACTTCGTGTACAAATTGGACAACTCATAACAAGTATGAGGGTTTCGGACGACAACTCATCTATTACAAAGGGATTTCATTTTTAATAACTTAATTTAACTCCATACTTTTTGTGTGTTCAATATGCACCATTCAAAGGCACATCATGAATTTTCAACCCTTTCTGACTTCATTTGATATTTTTCATGCATTTAATGATTTATTTTCAGCTAAATGACCCTCAATTTGAAAAGCAGTACAAATGAACTCTGAAAAGGTTGTAACTTGGCATGACATCATAATTTCACCCACATAGCAACTTCTAGAGAGTTGAGAGGGTTACGGCAAAAACTGGATGCACTTCGTGTACAAATTGGACAATCTCATTAGAAGTATGAGGGTTTCGGACGAAAACTCATCTATTACAAAGGGACTTCGTTTTTAATAACTTATTTAACTCCATACTTTTTGTGTGTTCAATATGCACCATTCAAAGGCACATCATCAATTTTCAACCCTTTCTGACTTCATTTGATATTTTTCATGCATTTAATGATTTATTTTGAGCTAAATGACCCTGAATTTGAAAAGCCGTACAAATGAACTCTGAAAAGGTTGTAACATGGAATGACATCATAATTTCACCCACATAGCAACTTCTAGAGGGTCGAGAGGGTTACGGCAAAAACTGGATGCACTTCGTGTACAAATTGGACAATCTCATAAGAAGTATGACGGTTTCGGACGAAAGCTCATCTATATTACAAAGGGATTTCATTTTTAATAACTTATTTTAACTCCATACTTTTTGTGTGTTCGATATAGACCATTCAAAGGCACATCATCAATTTTCAACACTTTTTAACTTCATTTGATATTTTTCATGCATTTAATGATTTATTTTGAGCTAAATGACCCTGAATTTGAAAAGCAGTACAAACGAACTCTGAAAAGGTTGTAACTTGGCATGACATCATAATTTCACCCAAATAGCAACTTCTAGAGAGTTGAGAGGGTTACGGCAAAAACTGGATGCACTTCGTGTACAAATTGGACAACTCATAAGAAGTATGAGGGTTTCGACCGAAAACTCATCTATTACAAAGGGATTTCATTTTTGATAACTTATTTTAACTCCATACTTTTTGTGTGTTCGATATGCACCATTGAAAGGCACATCATGAATTTTCAACCCTTTCTGACTTCATTTGATATTTTTCATGCATTTAATGATTTATTTTGAGATAAATGACCCTGAATTTGAAAAGCAGTACAAATGAACTCTGAAAAGGTTGTAACTTGGCATGACATCGTAATTTCACCCACATAGCAACTTCTAGAGAGTTGAGAGGGTTACGGCAAAAACTGGATGTACTTCGTGTACAAATTGGACAATCTGATAAGAAGTATGATGGTTTCGAACGAAAACTCATCTATTACAAAGGGATTTCATTTTTAATAACTTATCTTAACTCCATACTTTTTGTGTGTTCAATATGCACCATTCAAAGGCACATCATCAATTTTCAACCCTTTCTGACTTCATTTGATATTTTTCATGCATTTAATGATTTATTTTGAGCTAAATGACCTTGAATTTGAAAAGCAGTAAAAATGAACTCTGAAAAGGTTGTAACTTGGCATGACATCATAATTTCACCCAAATAGCAACTTCTAGAGAGTTGAGAGGGTTACGGCAAAAACTGGATGCACTTCGTGTACAAATTGGACAATCTCATTAGAAGTATGAGGGTTTCGGACGAAAACTCAGCTATTACAAAGGAACTTCATTTTTAATAACTTATTTAACTCCATACTTTTTGTGTGTTCAATATGCACCATTCAAAGGCACATCATCAATTTTCAACCCTTTCTGACTTCATTTGATATTCTTCATGCATTTAATGATTTATTTTGAGCTAAATGACCCTGAATTTGAAAAGCAGTACAAATGAATTCTGAAAAGGTTGTAACTTGGCATGACAACATACTTTCACCCGCATAGCAACTTCTAGAGAGTTGAGAGGGTTAAGGCAAAAACTGGATGCACTTCGTGTACAAATTGGACAATCTCATAAGAAGTATGAGGGTTTCGACCGAAAACTCATCTATTACAAAGGGATTTCATTTTTGATAACTTATTTTAACTCCATACTTTTTGTGTGTTCAATATGCACCATTCAAAGGCACATCATCAATTTTCAACCCTTTCTGACTTCATTTGATATGTTTCATGCATTTAATGATTTATTTTGAGTTAAATGACCCTAAATTTGAAAAGCAGTACAAATGAACTCTGAAAAGGTCGTAACTTGGCATGACATCATAATTTCACCCACATAGCAACTTCTAGAGAGTTGAGAGGGTTACGGCAAAAACTGGATGTACTTCGTGTACAAATTGGATAATCTGATAAGAAGTATGATGGTTTCGAACGAAAACTCATATATTACAAACGGATTTCATTTTTAATAACTTATTTTAACTCCATACTTTTTGTGTCTTCAATATGCACCATTCAAAGGCACATCATCAATTTTCAACCCTTTCTGACTTCATTTGATATTTTTCATGCATTTAATGATTTATTTTGAGCTAAATGACCCTGAATTTGAAAAGCCGTACAAATGAACTCTGAAAAGGTTGTAACTTGGCATGACATCATAATTTCACCCACATAGCAACTTCTAGAGGGTCGAGAGGGTTACGGCAAAAACTGGATGCACTTCGTGTACAAATTGGACAATCTCATAAGAAGTATGAGGGTTTCGGACGAAAGCTCATCTATTACAAAGGGATTTCATTTTTAATAACTTATTTTAACTCCATACTTTTTGTGTGTTCGATATAGACCATTCAAAGGCACATCATCAATTTTCAACCCTTTTTGACTTCATTTGATATTTTTCATGCATTTAATGATTTATTTTGAGCTAAATGACCCTGAATTTGAAAAGCAGTACAAACGAACTCTGAAAAGGTTGTAACTTGGCATGACATCATAATTTCACCCAAATAGCAACTTCTAGAGAGTTGAGAGGGTTACGGCAAAAACTGGATGCACTTCGTGTACAAATTGGACAACTCATAAGAAGTATGAGGGTTTCGGACGACAACTCATCTATTACAAAGGGATTTCATTTTTAATAACTTATTTTAACTCCATACTTTTTGTGTGTTCAATATGCACCATTCAAAGGCACATCATCAATTTTCAACCCTTTCTGACTTCATTTGAAATTCTTCATGCATTTAATGATTTATTTTGAGCTAAATGACCCTGAATTTGAAAAGCAGTACAAATGAACTCTGAAAAGGTTGTAACTTGGCATGACATCATAATTTCACCCACATAGCAACTTCTAGAGAGTTGAGAGGGTTACGGCAAAAACTGGATGCACTTCGTGTACAAATTGGACAACTCATAAGAAGTATGAGGGTTTCGGACGACAACTCATCTATTACAAAGGGATTTCATTTTTAATAACTTATTTTAACTCCATACTTCTTGTGTGTTCGATATGCACCATTGAAAGGCACATCATGAATTTTCAACCCTTTCTGACTTCATTTCATATTTTTCATGCATTTAATGATTTATTTTGAGTTAAATGACCCTGAATTTGAAAAGCAGTACAAATGAACTCTGAAAAGGTTGTAACTTGGCATGACATCATAATTTCACCCACATAGCAACTTCTAGAGAGTTGAGAGGGTTACGGCAAAAACTGGATGTACTTCGTGTACAAATTGGACAATCTGATAAGAAGTATGATGGTTTCGAACGAAAACTCATCTATTACAAAGGGATTTCATTTTTAATAACTTATTTTAACTCCATACTTTTTGTGTGTTCAATATGCACCATTAAAAGGTACATCATCAATTTTCAACCCTTTCTGACTTCATTTGATATTTTTCATGCATTTAATGATTTATTTTGAGCTAAATGACCCTGAATTTGAAAAGCAGTACAAATGAACTCTGAAAAGGTTGTAACTTGGCATGACATCATAATTTCACCCAAATAGCAACTTCTAGAGAGTTGAGAAGGTTACGGCAAAAACTGGATGCAGTTCGTGTACAAATTGGACAATCTCATTAGAAGTATGAGGGTTTCGGACGAAAACTCATCTATTACAAAGGAACTTCATTTTTAATAACTTATTTAACTCCATACTTCTTGTGTGTTCAATATGCACCATTCAAAGGCACATCATCAATTTTCAACCCTTTCTGACTTCATTTGATATTTTCCATGCATTTAATGATTTATTTTGAGCTAAATGACCCTGAATTTGAAAAGCCGTACAAATGAACTCTGAAAAGGTTGTAACTTGGCATGACATCATAATTTCACCCACATAGCAACTTCTAGAGGGTCGAGAGGGTTACGGCAAAAACTGGATGCACTTCGTGTACAAATTGGACAATCTCATAAGAAGTATGAGGGTTTCGGACGAAAGCTCATCTATTACAAAGGGATTTCATTTTTAATAACTTATTTTAACTCCATACTTCTTGTGTGTTCGATATAGACCATTCAAAGGCACATCATCAATTTTCAACCCTTTTTGACTTCATTTGATATTTTTCATGCATTTAATGATTTATTTTGAGCTAAATGACCCTGTATTTGAAAAGCACTACAAACAAACTCTGAAAAGGTTGTAACTTGGCATGACATCATAATTTCACCCAAATAGCAACTTCTAGAGAGTTGAGAGGGTTACGGCAAAAACCGGATGCACTTCGTGTACAAATTGGACAACTCATAACAGGTATGAGGGTTTCGGACGACAACTCATCTATTACAAAGGGATTTCATTTTTAATAACTTATTTTAACTCCATACTTTTTGTGTGTTCAATATGCACCATTCAAAGGCACATCATGAATTTTCAACCCTTTCTGACTTCATTTGATATTTTTCATGCATTTAATTATTTATTTTCAGCTAAATGACCCTCAATTTGAAAAGCAGTACAAATGAACTCTGAAAAGGTTGTAACTTGGCATGACATCATAATTTCACCCACATAGCAACTTCTAGAGAGTTGAGAGGGTTACGGCAAAAACTGGATGCACTTCGTGTACAAATTGGACAATCTCATTAGAAGTATGAGGGTTTCGGACGAAAACTCATCTATTACAAATGGACTTCGTTTTTAATAACTTATTTAACTCCATACTTTTTGTGTGTTCAATATGCACCATTCAAAGGCACATCGTCAATTTTCAACCCTTTCTGACTTCGTTTGATATTTTTCATGCATTTAATGATTTATTTTGAGCTAAATGACCCTGAATTTGAAAAGCCGTACAAATGAACTCTGAAAAGGTTGTAACTTGGCATGACATCATAATTTCACCCACATAGCAAATTCTAGAGGGTTGAGAGGGTTACGGCAAAAACTGGATGCACTTCGTGTACAAATTGGACAATCTCATAAGAAGTATGAGGGTTTCGGACGAAAGCTCATCTATATTACAAAGGGATTTCATTTTTAATAACTTATTTTAACTCCATACTTTTTGTGTGTTCGACATAGACCATTCAAAGGCACATCATCAATTTTCAACACTTTTTAACTTCATTTGATATTTTTCATGCATTTAATGATTTATTTTGAGCTAAATGACCCTGAATTTGAAAAGCAGTACAAACGAACTCTGAAAAGGTTGTAACTTGGCATGACATCATAATTTCACCCAAATAGCAACTTCTAGAGAGTTGAGAGGGTTACGGCAAAAACTGGATGCACTTCGTGTACAAATTGGACAACTCATAAGAAGTACGAGGGTTTCGGACGACAACTCATCTATTACAAAGGGATTTCATTTTAATAACTTATTTTACCTCCATACTTTTTGTGTGTTCAATATGCACCATTCAAAGGCACATCATCAATTTTCAACCCTTTCTGACTTCATTTGATATTCTTCATGCATTTAATGATTTATTTTGAGCTAAATGACCCTGAATTTGAAAAGCAGTACAAATGAATTCTGAAAAGGTTGTAACATGGCATGACATCATACTTTCACCCGCATAGCAACTTCCAGAGAGTTGAGAGGGTTAAGGCAAAAACTGGATGCACTTCGTGTACAAATTGGACAATCTCATAAGAAGTATGAGGGTTTCGACCGAAAACTCATCTATTACAAAGGGATTTCATTTTTGATAACTTATTTTAACTCCATACTTTTTGTGTGTTCGATATGCACCATTGAAAGGCACATCATGAATTTTCAACCCTTTCTGACTTCATTTGATATTTTTCATGCATTTAATGATTTATTTTGAGTTAAATGACCCTGAATTTGAAAAGCAGTACAAATGAACTCTGAAAAGGTTGTAACTTGGCATGACATCATAATTTCACCCATATAGCAACTTCTAGAGAGTTGAGAGGGTTACGGCAAAAACTGGATGTACTTCGTGTACAAATTGGACAATCTCATTAGAAGTATGAGGGTTTCGGACGAAAACTCATCTATTACAAAGGAACTTCATTTTTAATAACTTATTTAACTCCATACTTCTTGTGTGTTCAATATGCACCATTCAAAGGCACATCATCAATTTTCAACCTTTTCTGACTTCATTTGATATTTTCCATGCATTTAATGATTTATTTTGAGCTAAATGACCCTGAATTTGAAAAGCCGTACAAATGAACTCTGAAAAGGTTGTAACTTGGCATGACATCATAATTTCACCCACATAGCAACTTCTAGAGGGTCGAGAGGGTTACGGCAAAAACTGGATGCACTTCGTGTACAAATTGGACAATCTCATAAGAAGTATGAGGGTTTCGGACGAAAGCTCATCTATTACAAAGGGATTTCATTTTTAATAACTTATTTTAACTCCATACTTCTTGTGTGTTCGATATAGACCATTCAAAGGCACATCATCAATTTTCAACCCTTTTTGACTTCATTTGATATTTTTCATGCATTTAATGATTTATTTTGAGCTAAATGACCCTGTATTTGAAAAGCAGTACAAACGAACTCTGAAAAGGTTGTAACTTGGCATGACATCATAATTTCACCCAAATAGCAACTTCTAGAGAGTTGAGAGGGTTACGGCAAAAACCGGATGCACTTCGTGTACAAATTGGACAACTCATAACAGGTATGAGGGTTTCGGACGACAACTCATCTATTACAAAGGGATTTCATTTTTAATAACTTATTTTAACTCCATACTTTTTGTGTGTTCAATATGCACCATTCAAAGGCACATCATGAATTTTCAACCCTTTCTGACTTCATTTGATATTTTTCATGCATTTAATTATTTATTTTCAGCTAAATGACCCTCAATTTGAAAAGCAGTACAAATGAACTCTGAAAAGGTTGTAACTTGGCATGACATCATAATTTCACCCACATAGCAACTTCTAGAGAGTTGAGAGGGTTACGGCAAAAACTGGATGCACTTCGTGTACAAATTGGACAATCTCATTAGAAGTATGAGGGTTTCGGACGAAAACTCATCTATTACAAATGGACTTCGTTTTTAATAACTTATTTAACTCCATACTTTTTGTGTGTTCAATATGCACCATTCAAAGGCACATCGTCAATTTTCAACCCTTTCTGACTTCGTTTGATATTTTTCATGCATTTAATGATTTATTTTGAGCTAAATGACCCTGAATTTGAAAAGCCGTACAAATGAACTCTGAAAAGGTTGTAACTTGGCATGACATCATAATTTCACCCACATAGCAAATTCTAGAGGGTTGAGAGGGTTACGGCAAAAACTGGATGCACTTCGTGTACAAATTGGACAATCTCATAAGAAGTATGAGGGTTTCGGACGAAAGCTCATCTATATTACAAAGGGATTTCATTTTTAATAACTTATTTTAACTCCATACTTTTTGTGTGTTCGACATAGACCATTCAAAGGCACATCATCAATTTTCAACACTTTTTAACTTCATTTGATATTTTTCATGCATTTAATGATTTATTTTGAGCTAAATGACCCTGAATTTGAAAAGCAGTACAAACGAACTCTGAAAAGGTTGTAACTTGGCATGACATCATAATTTCACCCAAATAGCAACTTCTAGAGAGTTGAGAGGGTTACGGCAAAAACTGGATGCACTTCGTGTACAAATTGGACAACTCATAAGAAGTATGAGGGTTTCGGACGACAACTCATCTATTACAAAGGGATTTCATTTTAATAACTTATTTTACCTCCATACTTTTTGTGTGTTCAATATGCACCATTCAAAGGCACATCATCAATTTTCAACCCTTTCTGACTTCATTTGATATTCTTCATGCATTTAATGATTTATTTTGAGCTAAATGACCCTGAATTTGAAAAGCAGTACAAATGAATTCTGAAAAGGTTGTAACATGGCATGACATCATACTTTCACCCGCATAGCAACTTCCAGAGAGTTGAGAGGGTTAAGGCAAAAACTGGATGCACTTCGTGTACAAATTGGACAATCTCATAAGAAGTATGAGGGTTTCGACCGAAAACTCATCTATTACAAAGGGATTTCATTTTTGATAACTTATTTTAACTCCATACTTTTTGTGTGTTCGATATGCACCATTGAAAGGCACATCATGAATTTTCAACCCTTTCTGACTTCATTTGATATTTTTCATGCATTTAATGATTTATTTTGAGTTAAATGACCCTGAATTTGAAAAGCAGTACAAATGAACTCTGAAAAGGTTGTAACTTGGCATGACATCATAATTTCACCCATATAGCAACTTCTAGAGAGTTGAGAGGGTTACGGCAAAAACTGGATGTACTTCGTGTACAAATTGGACAATCTGATAAGAAGTATGATGGTTTCGAACGAAAACTCATCTATTACAAAGGGATTTCATTTTTAATAACTTATTTTAACTCCATACTTTTTGTGTGTTCAATATGCACCATTCAAAGGCACATCATCAATTTTCAACCCTTTCTGACTTCATTTGATATTTTTCATGCATTTAATGATTTATTTTGAGCTAAATGACCTTGAATTTGAAAAGCAGTAACAATGAACTCTGAAAAGGTTGTAACTTGGCATGACATCATAATTTCACCCAAATAGCAACTTCTAGAGAGTTGAGAGGGTTACGGCAAAAACTGGATGCACTTCGTGTACAAATTGGACAATCTCATTAGAAGTATGAGGGTTTCGGAAGAAAACTCATCTATTACAAAGGAACTTCATTTTTAATAACTTATTTAACTCCATACTTTTTGTGTGTTCAATATGCACCATTCAAAGGCAGATCATCAATTTTCAACCCTTTCTGACTTCATTTGATATGTTTCATGCATTTAATGATTTATTTTGAGTTAAATGACCCTGAATTTGAAAAGCAGTACAAATGAATTCTGAAAAGGTTGTAACTTGGCATGACATCATACGTTCACCCGCATAGCAACTTGTAGAGAGTTGAGAGGGTTAAGGCAAAAACTGGATGCACTTCGTGTACAAATTGGACAATCTCATAAGAAGTATGAGGGTTTCGACCGAAAACTCATCTATTACAAAGGGATTTCATTTTTGATAACTTATTTTAACTCCATACTTTTTGTGTGTTCGATATGCACCATTGAAAGGCACATCATCAATTTTCAACCCTTTCTGACTTCATTTGATATGTTTCATGCATTTAATGATTTATTTTGAGCTAAATGACCTTGAATTTGAAAAGCAGTAAAAATGAACTCTGAAAAGGTTGTAACTTGGCATGACATCATAATTTCACCCAAATAGCAACTTCTAGAGAGTTGAGAGGGTTACGGCAAAAACTGGATGCACTTCGTGTACAAATTGGACAATCTCATTAGAAGTATGAGGGTTTCGGACGAAAACTCATCTATTACAAAGGAACTTCATTTTTAATAACTTATTTAACTCCATACTTTTTGTGTGTTCAATATGCACCATTCAAAGCCACATCATCAATTTTCAACCCTTTCTGACTTCATTTGATATTCTTCATGCATTTAATGATTTATTTTGAGCTAAATGACCCTTAATTTGAAAAGCAGTACAAATGAATTCTGAAAAGGTTGTAACTTGGCATGACATCATACTTTCACCCGCATAGCAACTTCTAGAGAGTTGAGAGGGTTAAGGCAAAAACTGGATGCACTTCGTGTACAAATTGGACAATCTCATAAGAAGTATGAGGGTTTCGACCGAAAACTCATCTATTATAAAGGGATTTCATTTTTGATAACTTATTTTAACTCCATACTTTTTGTGTGTTCGGTATGCACCATTGAAAGGCACATCATGAATTTTCAACCCTTTCTGACTTCATTTGATATGTTTCATGCATTTAATGATTTATTTTGAGTCAAATGACCCTGAATTTGAAAAGCAGTACAAATGAACTCTGAAAAGGTTGTAACTTGGCATGACATCATAATTTCACCCACATAGCAACTTCTAGAGAGTTGAGAGGGTTACGGCAAAAACTGGATATACTTCGTGTACAAATTGGACAATCTGATAAGAAGTATGATGGTTTCGAACGAAAACTCATCTATTACAAAGGGATTTCATTTTTAATAACTTATTTTAACTCCATACTTTTTGTGTGTTCAATATGCACCATTCAAAGGCACATCCTCAATTTTCAACCCTTTCTGACTTCATTTGATATTTTTCATGCATTTAATGATTTATTTTGAGCTAAATGACCTTGAATTTGAAAAGCAGTACAAATGAACTCTGAAAAGGTTGTAACTTGGCATGACATCATAATTTCACCCAAATAGCAACTTCTAGAGCGTTGAGAGGGTTACGGCAAAAACTGGATGCACTTCGTGTACAAATTGGACAATCTCATTAGAAGTATGAGGGTTTCGGACGAAAAATAATCTATTACAAAGGAACTTCATTTTTAATAACTTATTTAACTCCATACTTTTTGTGTGTTCAATATGCACCATTCAAAGGCACATCATCAATTTTCAACCCTTTCTGACTTCATTTGATATTTTTCATGCATTTAATGATTTATTTTGAGCTAAATGACCCTGAATTTGAAAAGCCGTACAAATGAACTCTTAAAAGGTTGTAACTTGGCATGACATCATAATTTCACCCACATAGCAACTTCTAGAGGGTTGAGAGGGTTACGGCAAAAACTGGATGCACTTCGTGTACAAATTGGACAATCTCATTAGAAGTATGAGGGTTTCGGACGAAAACTCATCTATTGCAAAGGAACTTCATTTTTAATAACTTATTTAACTCCATACTTTTTGTGTGTTCAATATGCACCATTCAAAGGCACATCATCAATTTTCAACCCTTTCTGGCTTCATTTGATATTTTTCATGCATTTAATGATTTATTTTGAGCTAAATGACCCTGAATTTGAAAAGCCGTACAAATGAACTCTGAAAAGGTTGTAACTTGGCATGACATCATAATTTCACCCACATAGCAACTTCTAGAGGGTTGAGAGGGTTACGGCAAAAACTGGATGCACTTCGTGTACAAATTGGACAATCTCATTAGAAGTATGAGGGTTTCGAACGAAAACTCATCTATTACAAAGGGATTTCATTTTTGATAACTTATTTAACTCCATACTTTTTGTGTGTTCAATATGCACCATTGAAAGGCACATCATGAATTTTCAACCCTTTCTGACTTCATTTGATATTTTTCATGCATTTAATGATTTATTTTGAGCTAAATGACCCTGAATTTGAAAAGCAGTACAAATGAACTCTGAAAAGGTTGTAACTTGGCATGACATCATAATTTCACCCACATAGCAACTTCTAGAGAGTTGAGAGGGTTACGGCAAAAGCTGGATGTACTTCGTGTACAAATTGGACAATCTCATTAGAAGTATGAGGGTTTCGGACGAAAACTCATCTATTACAAAGGGACTTCATATTTAATAACTTATTTAACTCCATACTTTTTGTGTGTTCAATATGCACCATTCAAAGGCACATCATCAATTTTCAACCCTTTCTGACTTCATTTGATATGTTTCATGCATTTAATGATTTATTTTGAGTTAAATGACCCTGAATTTGAAAAGCAGTACAAATGAACTCTGAAAAGGTTGTAACTTGGCATGCCATCATAATTTCACCCACATAGAAAATTCTAGAGAGTTGAGAGGGTTACGGCAAAAACTTGATGTACTTCGTGTACAAATTGGACAATCTGATAAGAAGTATGATGGTTTCGAACGAAAACTCATCTATTACAAAGGGATTTCATTTTTAATAACTTATTTTAACTCCATACTTTTTGTGTGTTCAATATGCACCATTCAAAGGCACATCCTCAATTTTCAACCCTTTCTGACTTCATTTGATATTTTTCATGCATTTAATGATTTATTTTGAGCTAAATGACCTTGAATTTGAAAAGCAGTACAAATGAACTCTGAAAAGGTTGTAACTTGGCATGACATCATAATTTCACCCAAATAGCAACTTCTAGAGGGTTGAGAGGGTTACGGCAAAAACTGGATGCACTTCGTGTACAAATTGGACAATCTGATAAGAAGTATGAGGGTTTCGAACGAAAACTCATCTATTACAAAGGGATTTCATTTTTAATAACTTATTTTAACTCCATACTTTTTGTGTGTTCAATATGCACCATTCAAAGGCACATCATCAATTTTCAACCCTTTCTGACTTCATTTGATATTTTTCATGCATTTAATGATTTATTTTGAGCTAAATGACCTTGAATTTGAAAAGCAGTACAAATGAACTCTGAAAAGGTTGTAACTTGGCATGACATCATAATTTCACCCAAATAGCAACTTCTAGAGGGTTGAGAGGGTTACGGCAAAAACTGGATGCACTTCGTGTACAAATTGGACAATCTCATTAGAAGTATGAGGGTTTCGGACGAAAAATAATCTATTACAAAGGAACTTCATTTTTAATAACTTATTTAACTCCATACTTTTTGTGTGTTCAATATGCACCATTCAAAGGCACATCATCAATTTTCAACCCTTTCTGACTTCATTTGATATTTTTCATGCATTTAATGATTTATTTTGAGCTAAATGACCCTGAATTTGAAAAGCCGTACAAATGAACTCTGAAAAGGTTGTAACTTGGCATGACATCATAATTTCACCCACATAGCAACTTCTAGAGGGTTGAGAGGGTTACGGCAAAAACTGGATGCACTTCGTGTACAAATTGGACAATCTCATTAGAAGTATAAGGGTTTCGGACGAAAACTCATCTATTACAAAGGAACTTCATTTTTAATAACTTATTTAACTCCATACTTTTTGTGTGTTCAATATGCACCATTCAAAGGCACATCATCAATTTTCAACCCTTTCTGACTTCATTTGATATTTTTCATGCATTTAATGATTTATTTTGAGCTAAATGACCCTGAATTAAAAAAGCAGTACAAATGAACTCTGAAAAGGTTGTAACTTGGCATGACATCATAATTTCACCCACATAGCAACTTCTAGAGGGTTGAGAGGGTTACGGCAAAAACTGGATGCACTTCGTGTACAAATTGAACAATCTCATAAGAAGTATGAGGGTTTCGAACGAAAACTCATCTATTACAAAGGGATTTCATTTTTGATAACTTATTTTAACTCCATACTTTTTGTGTGTTCGATATGCACCATTGAAAGGCACATCATGAATTTTCAACCCTTTCTGACTTCATTTGATATTTTTCATGCATTTAATGATTTATTTTGAGTTAAATGACCCTGAATTTGAAAAGCAGTACAAATGAACTCTGAAAAGGTTGTAACTTGGCATGACATCATAATTTCACCCACATAGCAACTTCTAGAGAGTTGAGAGGGTTACGGCAAAAGCTGGATGTACTTCGTGTACAAATTGGACAATCTCATTAGAAGTATGAGGGTTTCGGACGAAAACTCATCTATTACAAAGGGACTTTCATTTTAATAACTTATTTTAACTCCATACTTTTTGTGTGTTCAATATGCACCATTCAAAGGCACATCATCAATTTTCAACCCTTTCTGACTTCATTTGATATGTTTCATGCATTTAATGATTTATTTTGAGTTAAATGACCCTGAATTTGAAAAGCAGTACAAATGAACTCTGAAAAGGTTGTAACTTGGCATGACATCATAATTTCACCCACATAGCAAATTCTAGAGAGTTGAGAGGGTTACGGCAAAAACTTGATGTACTTCGTGTACAAATTGGACAATCTGATAAGAAGTATGATGGTTTCGAACGAAAACTCATCTATTACAAAGGGATTTCATTTTTAATAACTTATTTTAACTCCATACTTTTTGTGTGTTCAATATGCACCATTCAAAGGCACATCCTCAATTTTCAACCCTTTCTGACTTCATTTGATATTTTTCATGCATTTAATGATTTATTTTGAGCTAAATGACCTTGAATTTGAAAAGCAGTACAAATGAACTCTGAAAAGGTTGTAAGTTGGCATGACATCATAATTTCACCCAAATAGCAACTTCTAGAGGGTTGAGAGGGTTACGGCAAAAACTGGATGCACTTCGTGTACAAATTGGACAATCTCATTAGAAGTATGAGGGTTTCGGACGAAAAATAATCTATTACAAAGGGAACTTCATTTTTAATAACTTATTTAACTCCATACTTTTTGTGTGTTCAATATGCACCATTCAAAGGCACATCATCAATTTTCAACCCTTTCTGACTTCATTGATATTTTTCATGCATTTAATGATTTATTTTGAGCTAAATGACCCTGAATTTGAAAAGCCGTACAAATGAACTCTGAAAAGGTTGTAACTTGGCATGACATCATAATTTCACCCACATAGCAACTTCTAGAGGGTTGAGAGGGTTACGGCAAAAACTGGATGCACTTCGTGTACAAATTGGACAATCTCATTAGAAGTATGAGGGTTTCGGACGAAAACTCATCTATTACAAAGGAACTTCATTTTTAATAACTTATTTAACTCCATACTTTTTGTGTGTTCAATATGCACCATTCAAAGGCACATCATCAATTTTCAACCCTTTCTGACTTCATTTGATATTTTTCATGCATTTAATGATTTATTTTGAGCTAAATGACCCTGAATTTGAAAAGCCGTACAAATGAACTCTGAAAAGGTTGTAACTTGGCATGACATCATAATTTCACCCACATAGCAACTTCTAGAGGGTTGAGAGGGTTACGGCAAAAACTGGATGCACTTCGTGTACAAATTGGACAATCTCATAAGAAGTATGAGGGTTTCGAACAAAAACTCATCTATTACAAAGGGATTTCATTTTTGATAACTTATTTTAACTCCATACTTTTCGTGTGTTCGATATGCACCATTGAAAGGCACATCATGAATTTTCAACCCTTTCTGACTTCATTTGATATTTTTCATGCATTTAATGATTTATTTTGAGTTAAATGACCCTGAATTTGAAAAGCAGTACAAATGAACTCTAAAAAGGTTGTAACTTGGCATGACATCATAATTTCACCCACATAGCAACTTCTAGAGAGTTGAGAGGGTTACGGCAAAAGCTGGATGTACTTCGTGTACAAATTGGACAAGCTCATTAGAAGTATGAGGGTTTCGGACGAAAACTCATCTATTACAAAGGGACTTCATATTTAATAACTTATTTAACTCCATACTTTTTGTGTGTTCAATATGCACCATTCAAAGGCACATCATCAATTTTCAACCCTTTCTGACTTCATTTGCTATTTTTCATGCATTTAATGATTTATTTTGAGCTAAATGACCCTGAATTTGAAAAGCCGTACAAATGAACTCTGAAAAGGTTGTAACTTGGCATGACATCATAATTTCACCCACATAGCAACTTCTAGAGAGTTGAGAGGGTTACGGCAAAAACTGGATGTACTTCGTGTACAAATTGGACAATCTGATAAGAAGTATGATGGTTTCGAACGAAAACTCATCTATTACAAAGGGATTTCATTTTTAATAACTTATTTTAACTCCATACTTTTTGTGTGTTCAATATGCACCATTCAAAGGCACATCATCAATTTTCAACCCTTTCTGACTTCATTTGATATTTTTCATGCATTTAATGATTTATTTTGAGCTAAATGACCCTGAATTTGAAAAGCAGTACAAATGAACTCTGAAAGGTTGTAACTTTGCATGACATCATAATTTCACCCACATAGCAACTTCTAGAGAGTTGAGAGGGTTTACGGCAAAAAGCTGGATGTACTTCGTGTACAAATTGGACAAGCTCATTAGAAGTATGAGGGTTTCGGACGAAAACTCATCTATTACAAAGGGACTTCATATTTAATAACTTATTTAACTCCATACTTTTTGTGTGTTCAATATGCACCATTCAAAGGCACATCATCAATTTTCAACCCTTTCTGACTTCATTTGCTATTTTTCATGCATTTAATGATTTATTTTGAGCTAAATGACCCTGAATTTGAAAAGCCGTACAAATGAACTCTTAAAAGGTTGTAACTTGGCATGACATCATAATTTCACCCACATAGCAACTTCTAGAGGGTTGAGAGGGTTACGGGCAAAAACTGGATGCACTTCGTGTACAAATTGGACAATCTCATTAGAAGTATGAGGGTTTCGGACGAAAACTCATCTATTGCAAAGGAACTTCATTTTTAATTACTTATTTAACTCCATACTTTTGTGTGTTCAATATGCACCATTCAAAGGCACATCATCAATTTTCAACCCTTTCTGACTTCATTTGATATTTTTCATGCATTTAATGATTTATTTGAGCTAAATGACCTGTTTGAAAAGCCGTACAAATGAACTCTGAAAAGGTTGTAACTTGGCATGACATCAAATTCACCCACATAGCAACTTCTAGAGGGTTGAGAGGGTTACGGCAAAACTGGATGCATTCGTGTACAAATTGGACAATCTCATTAGAAGTATGAGGTTCGACGAAAACTCATCTATTACAAAGGGATTCATTTTGATAACTTATTTTTAACTCCATACTTTTTGTGTGTTCATATGCACCATTGAAAGGCACATCAAATTTTCAACCCTTTCTGACTTCATTTGATATTTTCATGCATTTAATGATTTATTTTGAGTTAAATGACCCTGAATTTGAAAAGCAGTACAAATGAACTCTGAAAAGGTTGTAACTTGCATGACATCATAATTTCACCCACATAGCAACTTCTAGAGAGTTGAGAGGGTTACGGCAAAGCTGGATGTACTTCGTGTACAATTGGACAATCTCATAGAAGTATGAGGGTTTCGACGAAAACTCATCATTACAAAGGGATTTCATTTTAATAACTTATTTAACTCCATACTTTTTGTGTTCAATATGCACCATTCAAGGCACATCATCAATTTAACCCTTTCTGACTTCATTTGATATTTTCATGCATTTAATGATTTATTTTGAGTTAAATGACCCTGAATTTGAAAAGCAGTACAAATGAACTCTGAAAAGGTTGTTGTAACTTGGCATGACTCATAATTTCACCCACATAGAAAACTTCTAGAGAGGTGAGAGGGTTACGGCAAAAACTGATGACTTCGTGTACAATTGGACAATCTGATAGAAGTATGAGGGTTCGACGAAAACTCATTATACAAAGGGATTCATTTAATAACTATTTTAACTCCATACTTTTTTGTGTGTTCAATATGCACCATTCAAAGGCACATCTCAATTTTCAACCCTTTCTGACTTCATTTGATATTTTTCATGCATTTATGATTTATTTTGAGCTAAATGACCCTGAATTGAAAAGCAGTACAAATGAACTCTGAAAAGGTTGTAACTTGCATGACATCATAATTCACCATAGAAAACTTCTAGAGGGTTGAGAGGGTACGGCAAAAACTGGATGCACTTCGTGTACAATTGGACAATCTCATTAAGTATGAGGGTTTCGACGAAAACTCATCTATTACAAGGAACTTCATTTTTAATAACTTATTTAACTCCTACATACTTTTTGTGTGTTCAATATGCACCATTCAAAGGCACATCATCAATTTTCAACCCTTTCTGATTCATTTGATATTTTTCATGCATTAATGATTTATTTTGAGCTAAATGACCTGAATTTGAAAAGCCGTACAATGAACTCTGAAAAGGTTGTAACTGGCATGACATCATAATTTCACCCAATAGCAACTTCTAGAGGGTTGAGAGGGTTACGGCAAAAACTGGATGCACTTCGTGTACAAATTGGACAATATCATTAGAAGTATAGGGTTTCGACGAAAATCATCTATTACAAAGGATTTCATTTTTAATAACTTATTTAACTCCATACTTTTTGTGTGTTCAATATGCACCATTCAAAGGCACATCATCAATTTTCAACCTTTCTGACTTCATTTGTATTTCATGCATTAATGATTTATTTTGAGCTAAATGACCCTGAATTAAAAAGCGTACAAATGAACTCTGAAAAGGTTGTAACTTGGCATGACATCATAATTCACCCACATAGCAACTTCTAGAGGGTTGAGAGGGTTACGGCAAAAACTGGATGCACTTCGTGTACAAATTGGACAATCTCATTAGAAGTATGAGGGTTCGGACGAAAACTCATCTATTACAAAGGGACTTCATTTTATAACTTATTTAACTCCATACTTTTTGTGTGTTCAATATGCACCATTCAAAGGCACATCATCAATTTTCACCCTTTCTGACTTCATTTGATATTTTCATGCATTTAATGATTTATTTTGAGCTAAATGACCCTGAATTTGAAAGCAGTAGGTACAAATGAACTCTGAAAAGGTTGTAACTTGGCATGACATCATAATTTCACCCACATAGCAACTTCTAGAGTTGAGAGGGTTACGGCAAAACTGATGTACTTCGTGTACAAATTGGACAATCTCGAGAAGTATGATGGTTTCGGACGAAAACTCATCTCTTACAAAGGGATTTCATTTAATAACTTATTAACTCCATACTTTTTGTGTGTTCAATATGCACCATTCAAAGGCATCATCAATTTTCACCCTTTCTGACTTCATTTGATATTTTCATGCATTTAATGATTTATTTTGAGCTAAATGACCCTGAATTGAAAAAGCAGTACAATGAACTCTGAAAAGGTTGTAACTTGGCCATGACATCATAATTTCACCCAATAGCAACTTCTAGGAGTTGAGAGGGTTACGGCAAAAACTGATGTACTTCGTGGTACAAATTGGACAATCATAGAAGTATGAGGGTTTCGACGAAAATCATCTATTACAAAGGGATTTCATTTTTAATAACTTATTTTAACTCCATACTTTTTGTGTGTTCAATATGCACCATTCAAGGCACATCATCAATTTCAACCCTTTCTGATTCATTTGATATTTTCATGCATTTAATGATTTATTTTGAGCTAAATGACCTGAATTTGAAAAGCAGTACAAATGAAACTCTGAAAAGGTTGTAACTTGCATGACATCATAATTTCACCCACATAGCAACTTCTAGAGGTTGAGAGGGTTACAGGCAAAAACTGGATGTACTTCGTGTACAAATTGGACAATCTCATTAGAAGTATGAGGTTCGGACGAAAAATAATCATTACAAAGAACTTCATTTAATAACTTATTTAACTCCATACTTTTGTGTGTTCAATATGCACCATTCAAAGGCACATCATCAATTTTCAACCCTTTCTGACTTCATTTGATATTTTCATGCATTTAATGATTTATTTTGAGCTAAATGACCCTGAATTTGAAAAGCCGTACAAATGAACTCTGAAAAGGTTGTAACTTGGCATGACATCATAATTTCACCACATA
>JAAAWK010000014.1:0-12727 GCA_022496015.1 Hordeum marinum
TGAGGTAAAGATGAGGGGAAGGCGAGGAAAGGGGAGGACTTCAACCCGAGCCAGAGTCCTTTTGATCAGAGCTCGTGATGATATCTGGTGGTGGGAGGCCCCATGGCTCGATAGCCATTGGGGATGGACTGATACGTTGTCCTAGAACTCTCCCAGAGATCAAGAAGCGCCAACGAGCTCTGATCCTGAGATAAGGCCTCGTCCATGGCCAATGGAGCTCGCCATTGAGGCTAGGGCCCAGGAGCTTCTGGCGGAGGCAAATAGGCAGGCGGCGTAGAGGGAGAGGAGAGATGGAGGAGAGGACGAATAGGCTGTTGGAGGAGGAGAGGAACCGGAACGACGCGTCTCACCGGCCCTATACGAGCTCCTCGTGGTAAGTTTCTCCTGCATATTAGCCAAATCATGCACGTAATGTTCGTTTCATCACTAACTAATATGAATGACTGTGAAAACAAAATGTGCAGACCGTGTGCCAGAACAATGGTCAGACCCCTCCGTCGATGCCCCATATTGCTATAGCACCCACGGTGAGTTTCATTTAAATGGTCATTAGTGACTAGTATTCACATTTGAGTTGCATCATGCTAAGGAGACATTGCAAATGATCTTTGGTGCAGCGTGCCTCCCGACAAGCATCGATCGATCCTTCTGCGTCTGCGCAACCCCGACCGGTCCTTCTACGTCTCACCCTAGCCCAAACCCTACCGGTCCTTCACCTCCATGTTGATGGTAAGTTTTCCCAAGTGTTTTCATTAACAAATGCATACTTAGCTTAAGAAATGAACTACTTAGCTCCAAAATGACCTATACTTAGCTTATTTTCATCAAAAATGACTTGATATGCTTAGTTAGCTAGAAAATGGTATATTCTACTAGGATAGCTATAAAATGACCTATACTTAGCATTTTTTCCTCCAAAATGACTTGATATGCTTAGTTAGCTAGAAAATGGCATTAGTAGCTAGTATAGCTCAATAATGATCTATAGCTAGTTCATTTATGACATAATTAGCTCACTTAGGTACAAAATGGCATAACTACCTAGGATAGCTCAATAATGATCTATAATTAGCTTAGTTAGTTCATTTATGACATAATATGCTCACTTAGGTAAAAAATGGCATAATAACCTTGGTTTACCTCCAAAATGACCTATACTTAGATTATTTTCCTCAAAAATACATAATAACCTTACTTACTCCAAAATGATATATTCTACCTAGGATAGCTATAAAATGACCTATACTTAGCATGTTTTCCTCCAAAATTACTTGATATGATTAGTTATCTACAAAATGGCATTACCACCTTGGAGAAGAGGAGAGGAGAAGAGAGGAGAAAAAGAAATAGAATATAAATTCTTCTTCTTCTATTTTTCTTAATTTTCTTCTTATTATTCTAGCTAGTCTTCTTCTTCTTCTAACTATATCTTTCCTACTTTGCAGATTTGCTATAGATGAGGAAAGTGCATTGATGTATTTACTCTTCTACTTCTGCTACCTTTATGTTTATGGAAAACTTGTTTTGGATACATATGTATGGATATGTTGTTGGAAACCATATTGTGTGTTGTTGGAAACTTGTATATATGTTGGACTTGTATGTTGGAACTTAATTATTGTTATATATATGCTTGTTTCAACTTATTTGGTATGCTTATTGGAACTTGTTGAATGATATGTATGTTCTAGATATGTATATGTTGGATATATATGAATATTCTGTCAAATTGAATGATTTTAAGAAAAAAACTAAAAAAACAAGGGCTATATAGCCACTTTGCCATCGGCTGGCAGACAGCAAAGAGCTTTGCCATCCGCCAGCACACGGCAAAGTGGCCACGTGGCAGCTACCTGTGCAAACTGGGGCTGGCCTAGGTGGGTTCTTTGTCCTCCGCTGGCAGACGACAAAGAATAAGAATAAGATTCTTTGCCGTCCGCCAGCGGACGGCAAAGAACCACATAGGACAGCCCCAGCTATCAAAAAAAAGGTGGTTTGTCGCCCGCTGGCAGACGGCAAAGACCTTAGGTTCTTTGCCGTCCGTGGGCAGACGGCAAAGAACCTAAGGTCTTTGCCGTCTGCCAACGGATGGCAAAGCATGCCGTTAAGCCCCCTAACGGAGATAAGTGCCCACGTGTGCCATCCAGGCTCTTTGCCGTCCGCTGGCAGATGGCAAACAACCTAAGGTCTTTGCCGTCCACCAGCGGACGGCAAAGCGGCCTTTACCGTGGATTATTCAGCCGGAAGATTTGCCGTCCGCTGGCGGACGACAAAGCCTTTGACGTCCGTGTTTCATGCATTTGCCCTCCGGGATGGGCGGACGGCAAAGTACATGTTTCCTATAGTGTACTTGTCACAAGTGTGGCCAGAAGGGTCACTATGCAAACAAGTGCAACCAGCAGCGTCTTCCGCCTCCTCCTCCAGTCAGGCCTCCAGGCAATGTTATGGTGTAAGCATAATCCCAAGACCGCAAGAGTTAATATGGTGAATGTAGCAGAGGTAGAGGATTCTTCTCAAGTGATCATGGGTAATCTCTTAGTTAATGATTTTTCTGCAAAAGTGTTATTTGATACTCGTGCATCGCATTCATTCGTTTCTAGACCTTTTGCTTGGAAGTATGATTTGAATTCAGTACTCCTTCCTAGTCTTTTCGGGTTGTGTCCCCAGGCAAATTGATGAGTTCGAATGTGGTGGTTCCGGATGTTTCCATTAAGATGGGAAATTTTTTCTTTTTGGCTTCTCCAATTGTTCTCGGCAATTCCAATATTGATCTTATTTCGGGCATGGACTTGCTGGCTATGAATAAGGCATATGTTGATTGTCAAGCAAAGAAGTCTAGCTAACTCATCCTTCAGAAGATGTGATTATTTTCGTGGCTTCGCGATGACACAATTCGTCTCTTTGCTCTTAATGAGAAGGGTGAAGCGATTTCTCAAATTCCGGTGGTTTGTGAGTATGAAGATGTCTTTCCAGGAGAATTGCTAGGAATGCCTCCGCACCGGCCAGTCGAGTTCGTGGTTGATATCGAGCCCGGAACTAAACCGGTCTACAAGCGCCCTTATAAACTTGGCCCCAAAGATCTGAAAGAGTTGAAGAAGCAGCTAGATGAGCAACAACGTCTGGGTGTGATCAGACCAAGTTCTTCTCCATGGGGTTGTGGTGTTTTGTTTGTCAGGAAGAAAGATGGCACAGACCGGCTTTGTGTCGATTACCGTCCATTGAACATGAAGACAATCAGAAACAAGTACCCCACTTCCCAACATCAATGAGTTGTTTGAGCAACTGAAAGGTGCCAAGGTTTTCTCGAAGCTTGATATTTGCATGGGTTATCATCAGATTCGCATTCGCGAAGAAGATATACCTAAGACCGCTTTCAGGACGAGGTTTGGCTCTTATGAGTATACCATCATGTCGTTTGGTCTTGCAAATGCTCCTCCAACCTTATTAAGAATGATGAACTTCATTTTCTCTCCTTTCAAGAATGAGTTCGTCTTGGTCTATTGGATGATATCCTTGTGTTTTCGGAGACATAAGAAGAGCATGCAGAGCATTCTCCGCCTTGTTCCTGAAAAGTTATGGGAGCATCGATTCTATGCCAAGTTTTCCAAGTGTGAGTTTTGGCTCAATGAAGTTGTGTACCTTGGGCATGTGATCTCTGCCGAGGGAATTAAAGTGCACCCTAAGAAAGTTGAGGCAATCTTGATGTGGGAACCTCCTCAGAATGTGAAGCGGCTTCGGAGTTTCCTCAGACTTGCTAGTTATTGTAGAAGATTCATGGAGAACTTCTCTCAAATTGCTTAGCCTATGTTGAATCTCCTTCAGAAGAGGGTCAAGTATGTTTGGTCTCCTGAGTGTGATGTGGCGTTCAATACGCTCAAGCAGAGACTGACTTCAGCTCCAGTTCTCGTTCCTCCTGAGCAGTCAAAGCCATTCCAAGTATTCTCTGATGCTTCTCTGCAAGGTCTTCGTGGTGTTCTCATGCAAGATAAGAAGATAGTTGCTTATACCTCGTGTCAGTTGAAGCCTGTCGAGAAGAACTACCCCACTCCTGGTCTCGAGTTGGCGGCAGTTGTGCATGCTCTAATGACTTAGAGACATTTGTTGTTGGGTAGACCAGTTGAGGTGTACACCGATCACAAGAGCTCGAAGTACATTTTCACTCAACCTAATCTCAATATTTAGCAGTCTTGTTGGGTGGAAATGCTTGAGGACTTCAATCCAAGCATTGCGTATACTCCTGGAAAAGCCAATGTCATTGCAGACGCGCTCAGCCGTAAGGCGTTACTGCAACAGTCTCATCCTGAAGCCCCTTCAACCCGAGCTTTGTGAAGCCTTACGGAAGCTCAACCTTCAGATGATTCCGCAAGGATTTCTTGCCAATCTTCATGTTTCTTCGACTCTGGAAGATCAGGTTCACCAAGCGCAGCTTCTTGACGCTATGGTGAAGAAAGTGAAGAAAGGTGTGGCCAAGGGCATTCCGAAGTATAAGTGCTTTCGTGCTGATGACAAACATACCTTGTTCTTTGAGGACTGTCTGGTGGTTCCAAAAGGTGATACCAAGAAAGTTATCATGGACGAAGCACACAATTCTCTTCTATCCATTCATCCAGGCAGTTCCAAGATGTATCAGGATCTCAAGAAAATCTTCTGGTGGACTCGCATGAAACGTGAAATTGCTCAGTTCGTGAACGAGTGTGATGTTGTCGCAGAGTGAAGGCGGAGCATCAACGTCCAGCAGGTCTTCTTCAGCCTTTGCCTATCCCAGAGTGGAAATTCGATCATGTGGGGATGGATTTCATCACTGGGTTTCCCAAGTCCAAGAGAGGCAATGATGCCATCTTCGTGGTTATTGACAAGCAGACAAAAGTTGCTCATTTCCTGCTAGTCAAAGAATCTATCTCGACAGCTCAGCTTGCAGAGTTGTATACGTCAAGGATAGTATCTTTGCATGGTATTCCTCAGCTCATCTAATCTGACCGTGGAAGCCTCTTTACTTCCAAGTTTTGGGAGTCCCTCCAGACTGCTATGGGTACCAAGATCCGTTTCAGCGCTGCGTTCCATCCGCAGACAAGTGGTCAAGTCGAGAGAGTTAATCAGATCCTTGAAGATATGCTCAGAGCCTGTGTGATTTCGTTCTACGTGAAGGGGGAAGACTGCCTTCCATATGGTGAATTCTCATACAACAATAGGTTTCAAGCTAGCTCAGGCAAGGCCCCTTTCGAGATTCTCTACGACAAAAAACTGTCGTACCCCGCTTGACTGGTCTGAAACCGGTGAGCGTCAAATATTGGGCAATGACATGATCACTGAAGCAGAAGAAATGTGTCGTGTCATTCATGAGAACCTCAAAGCAGCTCAGTCCTGACAGAAGAGTTGTTACAATAACAAACATCAGGATGTTTCTTTTCAAGCGGATGATCTAGTCTATCTTAGAGTCTCTCCCATGAAGGGCACTCAGTGGTTTGGAATCAAAGGGAAGCTAGCTCCTCGTTTTGTTGGTCCTTTCAAAGTTGTTGTGAAGAGAGGTGGACTTGCATATCAACTAGAGCTTCCTCCAAACTTCGCAAATGTGCATGATGTCTTCCATGTTTCTCAGCTCTGGAAATGTTTCAAGACTCCCGAGCATACCATTGACCTCCAAGACATTGATCTCCAGGAAGACCTCTCTTATCCTGAGCATCCAGTTGCTATTCTCGAAGAAACTGAGCGTAAGACTCGCAAAAAGTCAATCAAGTTTCTCAAGGTGAAGTGGTCTCATCATTCTGACAAAGAAGCTACTTGGGAACGTGAGGATCTTCTCTGTTCCGACTATCCAGAGTTCTTTCGTTCCTAGATCTCGGGTCGAGATCCTCTTGTAGTGTGGGAGAGTTGTGGCAGCCCAAGTGCTGCTCCTACCTTGTTGGGCATGTATCTTAAGTGAACCTTGTTATCATGAGTTTAATGATATGAGTTTAAGCCTTATCATGCCATGTCTTGTTCATGCATTCATGCATTCATGCATCATGCATCATGTCATTCATCATGCCATGGCTTTGTTTGTGATATGACCTTGTTGTGGTCGGGTGCGTTCTTGTGTTGTGTGATGTGGTTAGGGTGTGGGTGGTGCAACACTCCTTCTCCTTCCCCCTCTCTTATTCTTTTCAACAAACCCAACCTAACAACCTTTTATCCCATTGGCACTTTATCAGCAGAATTAACTTGCTATAAAAATTGTTTAAAATGTTCAGGAGGTAGTTTGTAATGTTTTAAAATTGTGTGTGTGTTTATTTTGTTGTTTTGATCTAAATGAATTTGGGGTTTTAATTAATAAGGGGGTTGTTGCTTTTAAAACCATTTAAAATAGTTTCTCTAAAAATCTTCTTCTCATTTTTATAAAATGGGGTATTTTCTTCTCATCACTAAAGTAATTTTGTTTTGTATGTATTCCTGTTCTTATCTCAAAAGGAATTGTTTGCCTCTCTTTTATTTTAAAAAGGGAAAACTTGCTGGGGGGGGTTCAGCGAGAGAGTGTGCGAGGGGGCCGGTTCCGCCCCGCGCGTACCAGCCCAGGTGGCCTAGCGGCTACCTGCTCCCATTTCTTCTCCATCAATAAAGCAGAGAGGGAGAGGAGAGAGCGCGTCGCCGCCGTGCGCTTCCTCGTCACGACGCCGTCAGCTTCCCCCCTTTTTAAACTCCCCCTTGACGTGTGTGCCCCTCTAGGTTTTCCCCTCTCCCTCCTCGCGCCTCTGCCACATCTCTTCCTCCTCCTTTCTTATTCCTCACCAACGTGAGTTTCTGGTCCAGACAGAGATTTAGAGAGAGGCAGAGAAGACCATCGGCGTCTGCTCGTCGTCTCCGTCGACCTCATCGACCACCATGGTGTCCAGGGGCTCGGGGAACCTCCCCGCATTCCATTCCTGCCGCTAGGAGCCCCGGAGAAGCTCCATAGCAACGACCCCTTCTTCATATTCGTCGGTGGCGCTCCGCTCCGTCCATTCCCCTTGCTTCCACTCCGGCACTCGTCTCCGACCCCCTCCATCGTCATTTTCTTCAGCAGCAACCCCGTGTTGAGCAGCCGTTCATCGCAGCTTCCCCTCTGCTCTGATGCGTCCGCAAGGTCGTCGCCTCCAACGAGCCCATGCTCCCTTTCGTCGTAGATCCACCGTAGATGTAGGTGCCTGCTGCCATGGTTCTTGTCGTGTGTTAGGCGTAGGAATGGACTCCTCATAGTCGCCTCTAGCCCCGCACCGGAGCAATCAACCGCTAGGGTCCTGTGCTCGCCGGAATGGTCGCCGCCATTGCTGTCGCCGTAGTGTGCAGTTGTTTCTTCAGTTTCATCAGTCTGTACGCATAGTGGTTGGTATTAGAGGGCTAAGGCCCCTACTTGGTCAGATAACGCGCTCCAGCGCAGTGGCAACCGGCTCGGGGGTGAGACCAGTAGGTCTGGGGTTTGATCCCCAAACCCCCCTTTTTTTCTTTCCCTTGTTTTTCCTTTGCTGATGTGTAGTGCGTATGTGTATGTGTATAATACATGTATACATGGTTTTTTACTTCTTCCCTTTTCTGTTTAGTAGATATATGTGTATGTGAGTGTCTGTGTGTGAGTGTGGAGTTGCATGCATGTGTATGTGCACATATGCACTTGTGCATATATGTGTGCATACGTGTGTGTGTGATGAGAACCCACACACATAGGTGAGTGGGTGCTCCTGAGTGTGGGTGTGCCCTAAGCACTAGTGCATATATAGCTTGTGTGTGTGCATGCCATGTGGTGTGTATGTGTGGTAGTGTGTGTGTATGTTTGGGTGTGTGTGTGTGTGACAAGTGGGCTTGCCCCACTTGTCATACACTATTTAGTTTAGCATGTGCCATGTTGTAGTGATAATTATATTTTTCCAAGTATATCTAGATTTCCAAATCTGGACATGTTCATTTTTGCACATGAGCATTTAGGGTAAGTTTTCACTTATAAGAGTGGATGATGTTATTCCTATGTAATGGTTGTCATGATGCTCCATGGGACTATATGAGTATGATACATGATTTTGGGGTAGAAAGACCCAAGGAATCCATTGGTGCAATTAGATTTCACTTTGAGCAAGTTTGTAAAACTTCTATTTTCTGCTGTGATGCTACTTTGTCATTTTTGGATGAATTAATCCATGCTTGCTTTGGGGCATGTGCCAACATGAAAGTGTTTGTGTTTTATGCCTACCATCCCATGGTATTTTTGTTTGACATGAGAATCACCCATATAAGTGGGAAACTTTCTGCAAAGTTGCTAACTTAATGTTATTGTTTTCACCATGCTAAACATTTCTGTGTGAGAATCTGGTAATATTTTATGCCATGTTAAGTGGATGCTACCAAGTGCTATGTTATGAATTAGCTCAAGCTCAGTGCTAGTGTTTTGATATAGATGGTGTCATCTACCTTCCTATTAATTTTCATGCCATAAGGTGGGCTCTAGCATCATTAATTACTACTGTCAACTTGCCATCAGCTTAACTCAGATTCCAGAAAACTGTTATTTTCACCAAGTCCCTAAAATCTGCTTCATCATGCCAACTTGAGAGCTTCATGCTTATTGATGTGTGCCTCCATTCCAGATTGTGTAGTTGGATAAGTTGATAAGCATGTTATGTATTTTCTGGCAATGCCTTGTTTGAGGTTGTAGGCTTACTATAGCTTAAGTTATGGGCTTGTGAAAGTTGCTATGTTGCTGTTTTGTGGTAGATTGTTTGTTTTAGTGTTTTGTAGCTTGTGGGAGCTATACTCCAGGGAATTGCTTGATATTTGGCTCTATTGTGGTTGGTTTTTCATTACCTATCCAGTGGCTACTTTGGAATTCCAAGGAATATCCCAGCTCCTTGTCTTGTGTTTTGCCTTCGTATCTTGCCGTGAGCGTATCGTGAGAACCGTAAGTCCATTTCTCACGTTCTCCATATGCATTTTTATCGTTTTCCCATGATGCATCCATATTTGCCATCTTCATGCATGTCTAAATAACTTAACATAAGATTCTGTCCAGATTCATTAATAACCAATCCTTTGCATGTGAAACATGACTAGTTAGGAATGCCATGCTAGTTCAAATAAGCATGCATCATTCTAGCTTGTGCATTGAACCATGGTTGTTTGTTTATTCTTGTTGTTTATTTTGGGTAGACGCGAGCGTTTAAACCTGACTACGAAGAGCCAGGCGAGTACAACTACGAGGATCCCGCTACTTGTTCCACCGAAGAACCAACATGCAAGATGATCGTACCCGGATCCCGATACTATTTTCGCTTGCTAGTTGTCTCGCTCTTATCATTATAATTGTGCAACCTACCACTTGAATGTCAGCCTTCTTATTACCATGATAGCCTCTAACCCTCCACATCCTAGCAAATCTTAGATTGGCTAAGTTACCGCTCCTCAACCCTCTTATAGCATTCTTAGTTGAGGTGTAGGATGTTTCCATGTGATAACATGGATTTGGCATATCACAATTATTATCAGTTATTAAGTTTAATGCACATATATAGCTTGGTATTGGTGGAAGGCTTGGCATTTTGCTAGGTGTTTTGTTCCGCTGTTACCGCCATAGATTCTTGTTACCGGTGTTATGTTTCCATACTTTGCGCTCTTAACATGCTCCGGGTTGTTATGGGGACCCCCCTTGTTTATTCGGTTTTAGGTTTAAAACTTGTCTGGCAAGACCCAACTTTGGTACTACATTTGCTTGATAACTTAATAAAATTTGCATAGGGCTTTGCAACCCCGTGGATAATTAATCAACCCCCGGGGCCAGTGCTCCTCATGAGTGTTGGTCCAAAACTAGAGCACTGTGCGGGGCCAACCTAGGGCAACTCGGGAGATTTCTGCCACGCCCACTGTACGCGTAGCTTATCCGTCTTGTCCTGAGAACGAGATATGCGGCTCTTATCGGGTTCGTCGACACGTCAGTTGGTCTGCTAGACTTGTTTTTACCTTTGTCGAGTGTTTTGCGTGTGGGCTCTGACTTTCTTCGGGTTATCTCGAGGTGTTGGTATCCCTTTAGAGTTGCCTAGGATGATCACGAGATCCGTGGTCGAGGCTATTCCCGTGGAGTGTGGTTAATTTTGTGATGGACTAGTTGGAGCACCCCTGCAGGGTCAAATCTTTTGGAAAGTCGTGCCCGCGGTTATGTGGCAACTTGGATATTTGTTTAACACCTGGTTATAGTTAACCTGAAGTAAACTCTAATAAAATGCATCAACTATGTGAGTAACAGTGATCGTCTCTGCTCGTGAACATAATCCGAGAGAGAACAGGGTGGGGTTATGATTGACATAAGTAAGTGTTCAGGATCTCATAGAGGTCACTCTAGATTCGATCGTTCATCGTAGGTCACATATTTATCTTCATGTTACGTAAGTTTAGCCACCATAAATGCTTAGTGCTGCTTGCAAACTAAACACATACCCACATCCCAACCCTTTAAGCTTGAATAGTCTCGGTACCCAGGCGCATGATTGATGAGTCCTTGTGGCTCACAGATTACTACAACAATCCAGGTATAGGTACAGATGAGTTCGTGCAGGATGATCTGACGCAGCTCCAGTGGGAGTATGACGAGGAAAGGGGCCAGGATGTATGTGACTTATCGGATGAGTAGAGGACCATGGTTTGTGATCTTTGGGATAGCAAGATAGTATCATTGCATCTGCTTTTATAGTTTGATTTCGTCCGTAGGCGGACCCTATCTTCATATTGATGTTTTTGAACACTGTGTGGAATTGTAATTAGTATGTGGCAAGTGTTAAGCCCAACTCATATACTCATCTCTTTTATAATGTATGATGTAATGATGGCTATACTTGCGAACGACAAGATGCGGCCTCTATCCCTTGCAGAGGCCCCCGTGCCTTAATACGGATAGAGGCGCATCTTGGGCGTGACAGTATCGCCTCTGCTCGCCTGCGTCCGCTGCCTCGGCTGTCGCCCCGCTACTGGTGCGCCTCCCTCGCGGGCTCCACACGCCGGTCCGGCTGGTGACCAGCGGATCTCCCTCGCCCGCCCAAAGACTCGCAGTAGCCAGTGTGGCTTGCTACATCAGACAGCGAGGTGGCATGGTGATTGTGCAAAGGCGGCGCGCGGCAACAGAGTTGGAGTCAAGCAACAGTGATCTATGGCTGGCTGTCTTCATCCGGATAGAAAACGAGAGGGAGTTGGAGACACAAGAACAATGCGGGTGAGAGGCTTATGGATGGATGGATAGGACGAACGTGGATCCATGGGACTGAGAAAACATTGCCATGTGCTACTACCTCTAACTGATAATTACTACTACTAATTCTTGACATACTAATCCATAACCAAGTCAGGAACAAAGGACAAACCAATATTTCATCAAACCAGTCTACATATAAGTCTGCTATTTTTCGTCCGTACAAGATCCATCATTATTCAGTACCAGGTCCGCATCTATCCGGGGAAAAATACCAGGTGTTATTTGTCTTGTTTATTTATCAGTACATATTAAATTGTTTCGAGAACAATTACTTGTGTGCAATATTTGTACGCGGGACAATTCTTAATTACAAAGGTGGCATTATAACGCAAAGGAGGAGCGCGCACCAGCCTCATTCCGCACCGGTGTTTCGTCTGTGTTGCACTGTTCAATGAACACGCACAAGTTGCCGTCTCCGCGGTCCAGGCTACATCAACATGGCACACATGACCAGCGCGTCTGCGCCAGTTTATAAATACCACGGGCGACTCACGGACCGTGCCGGCTTAACAACTCCATGGTAACTCACCGTCCATGCTGGCTTACAACGTCACAGCCGGCTCTTATGGTCGCACCGGCTTACAATGCCACAACTACCTCTTACGACCACACCGTCTTACAAAGTTGCGGCCGTTCTTGTGACTCCATCGGCATACAACACCGCGACCGCCTCTTGCAACTGCACCGGCTTACAACACCGTGGACGTCTCTCGCAACTGCACCGGCTTACAACGTCGCAGCCATATCTCGCGACTGCACCGGCTTACAAACGTCGCGGTCATCTCTCGCAACCGCAGTGGCTTACAATGTCACGTCCGTCTCTCACAACCGCACCGTCTTCAAAATGCACGGCTGACTTTTACATCTACATCGACATGCTGGTGTTCTGCTTGCTCGTTCATGCTGCCCAACGGACGCTCATGAGTCGCCGCCCTGCGGTCCGGTCTACATCGACATGCTGGTGCTCTGCTTGCTCGTTCAAGCCACCCAACGAACGCGCATGAGTCGCCGCCCTGCGATCCTGTTTATTCAAACAATTCTGAAGCAAGTCTGATATTATCAGCCTCTACCTCCAACAGATGGCTCAATGGATAGGCATAGAAGTTGCCGCCGCTGCGGTTTTGGTTAACTTCAACAACCAGCTGGGATGAACTGCTAGACGGATTACTGACAAGAATCATATGGGTTCATTTATAGCCTGCCCTCTCAACATTCCGTGAGTTCATGTTGCGTTATCAACGCTAAGGACACATAGTGACTGTCGCAAACATCATCAACTCGCCACACGCTTTTGGCTTCAATAAATTTCAGTATCATCCGTCAACCATATACCGGCTTATGCCACAGTCAATTATGAAGACTCTCAAGCCACCTCTTCGAGTCGACTTATGACTCGGGGGCTACAGAGATGGCTCGACACATTTGGTCGTTTTCAACAAGAACTTGAGTCATTGCGAGAAAGACAACCCGGTCCTAGAGGCTATTACCTTA
>JAAAWK010000077.1:0-10364 GCA_022496015.1 Hordeum marinum
AAAAAGACATACTTATATAGCTAATTATCCTCCACAATGACATAATTAACTTATTTAGTCCATTTATGACATAATTAGCTTATTCGTTTCAAAAATGGCATAATAACCATGGTTACCTCATAAATGTAATTCTTAGCTTATTATTCTCCAAAATGACATAATTACCTAAGTTAGCTCTAAAATGACCTATACTTACATAATTTAGCTCAAAGATGGCATCATTACCTAGGTTAGCACAAAAATAACCTATACATACCTAATTTTCCTAGGTTAGCACAAAAATGGCATACTTACATAGGTTAGCTCTAAAATGACACAAATAAGGAATAAGCTGAAGAAAAACAAGGAAGAGGAGAAAAAACGAATAGAAGAAAAAGAAGAAGAAGAAGAAGACTAGAAGAAGAAGAAGAAAAAGAAGAAGAGAAGAAGAAGTCTTCTTCTAGTCTTCTTCTTTTCTCTTCTTCTTCTAGTCTTCTTCTTCTTCTTCTTCTTCTTCTTCTAGTCTTCTTCTTCTTCTCTTCTTATTCTTCTTCTTCTAATCTTCTTCTTTTCTTCTTCTTCTTCTAGTCTTCTTCTTCTTCTTCTTCTTCTTCTAGTCTTCTTCTTTCTTCTTCTTCTTATTCTTCTTCTTCTTCTAATCTTCTTCTTTTCTTCTCTCTTCTAGTTTCTTCTTCTTCTTCTCTAGTCTTCTTCTTCTTATTCTCTTCTTCTCTTCTTCTTCTTCTAGTCTTCTTATTTTTCTTCTTCTTCTTCTAGTCTTCTTATAATTCTTCTTCTTCTTCTTCTTCTAGTCTTGTTCTTCTTCTTCTTCTTCCTTCTTCTTCTTCTTCTAGTCTTCTTTTTCTTCTTCTTTTTCTTCTTCTTCTTCTAGTCTTCTTCTTATTCCTCCTCTTTTTCTTCTTCTTCTAGTCTTCTTATTATTATTATTATTTTTTCTTCTTCTTCTTCTTCTAGTATTCTTCTTCTTCTTAGGTTATTTTCCCCAAAAAAGACATACTTATATAGCTAATTATCCTCCACAATGACATAATTAGCTTAATTAGTCCATTTATGACATAATTAGCTTATTCGTTTCAAAAATAGCATAACAACCATGGTTACCTCATAAATGTCATATACTTAGCTTATTATTCTCCAAAATGACATAATTACCTAAGTTAGCTCTCAAATGACCTATACTTACATAATTTGGCTCAAAGATGGCATCATTACTTAGGTTAGCACAAAAATGACCTATACTTACCTAATTTTTCCAAGGTTAGCACAAAAAAATGGCGTGCTTACATAGGTTAGCTCTAAAATGACACAAATAAGGAATAAGATGAAGAAAAACAAGGAAGAGGAGAAAAAAGGAATAGAAGAATAACAAGAAGAAGAAGGAGAAGTTCTTCTTCTTCTTCTCTTCTTCTCCTTCTTCTTCTTCTTCTTTTTGTTCTTCTTCTAGTCTTCTTCTTCTTCTTCTTCTTCTCTTCTTCTTCTTCTCTTCTTCTTCTTCTAACTTTCTTATTTGCCATTTTGCAGATTTGATTCACTTCACGGAAGCTTGCGTTCATGGAGTCCTTGTCCTTCCTTTTTTGTTTGATTTTGTAGGATGAACAGTGTGAAACTATTGTAATATGGTGGAACTTGCGTATGTTTTGGTTTGGTATATGTGTTGGATGATCATATATGGTATATGTGTTGGATATGATTTGCATATTTGATTTGGTATATGTGTTGGATAAAGTTTATTATGTGTTGGATGAGACTATTGTTTGCCTTATTATGTGAAATATATATATATCATATATTTGCATTGAAATTTCTTTGATATAACAAAAAACAGAATAAAAAGTGGCAATACAGCCCCTTTGTCGTCTACCGCGGACGGCAAAGTTGCCACGTGGCGGCCACCTGTAAACCTAGGAAGACTCTTTGCCGTTCGCGGCCGACGGTAAAGAGGGACTGGAGGCAGACGGCAAAGGATGGCCTGTTGCTAGGCTGGGCGCTTTGCCTCTCTGCCGTCTGCGGCAGACGGCAAAGAGGGGCTGGAGGCAAACGGCAATGGCCTCTTTTCCATCCGCGGCAGACGGCAAAGACTAGCTGGGGGGCAGACGGCAAACGCTTGGGGTCTGTTAGCCGCCTAACGGTGGCACCGTCAGCAATACACCGTCCAGTTCCTTTGCCGTCTGCAAGCGGACGACAAAGAATCTTTGTCGTCCGCTTGACCGAAGCAGACGGCAAAGGACCCCTTTGCCGGAGTTCACTGGGCCCAAAATTGTGCCATCCGCTAGCAGACGGCAAAGGTCTTTTCCGTCTGCTTTCTGCCCTTTGGTGTCTGCCATGGCAAACGGCAAATGTCCTAATTCAAGTAGTGTCTCCCCCCGACGCCAGGCCCCTTCCTCGAAGAGACCCACGCCGAGGGGACGGCGTTTGAGTTTTTCCTCATACTGTGCGATCCCCTTCGGAGCCATCAGCGCCTTCCTCATCCTTTTGCCAGGGTGATGGAGGCCAACGAGCCGCCCGTTTTGTGGCTGCGGGCGCATGGCTACTGCAATGGCGCCACGCGGGTGGACGTCGAGTATCTGGAGAGCCACGTCATGTTCTTCAGGCATGGTTGGAAAACCTTCACCCGCGCCCACAACCTCCAGGATAGGCACGTCCTTCATTTCAAAATTACGGAGGCCAATATGCTCTCCGTCAAGATTTATGGGCGCTCAGGCGTCCGTCTTAGCTGTTGCGAAGAGAGCTCGAGCGAAGCCGAAGGTTCCTCCTTGAGCGATAGTGACGAGGAGGACAATAGTGAAGACGACGACAATGAGTCCGATCTTCGGGTCATCAAGTCAGAATACGATGACCCGGACTCAGACTGACCATCGGCCGCACCATCACCATCAGCCTCGCGCCTCTCCTCCTCCCGGCAGCGTGATCTTGCCGGAGGTCCTTGTCCTGGGCGCTGCCTCATCTTCCAGCTGCATCTTCCGGCAGGCCCGTGGACTTCGGCTTCTAGGCCCCTCCCCTCGTCCACACAGCACTGGTATTCTCCTCTGTGCAATGCTGGCCCAGGAGGGGCCAGGCCCTCGTCTTCCCTTCTGGACGCCCTGCCCCTTCGCGTAGTGCTGGTCTAGAGGGGTTAGGCTAGGCTTCTGCTGGGAGCCTCTTCCTATCTTTTCCTCTTGTAATCTGCCTCCTCCTCCCATCCTTTTCTTCTTGTAATCTCCCCTAGGGAGAAACTTAAATAAAGATGTACATAGGAAGAGGTGACATCTCATGTAAATTTCACCCTATTTGAAAAACTGTATATTATTCTCCTTGTTAGATTCCTCTTTGCATAGTGTTTTCCCTACGCTTTTTCGGTAAAACCTTGCTGGCATGTGTAGCCCTACCGCGAGCGCTTCGAGGAGCAGGTCCTTAGCAGCCTGCTGGCGGTGCCACTACCGACAAGATACCTCGACATTCTTGGCATGGCCACTTAAGCTGTTGAGCGGACTCGAAACATAGTAAGGGCGCGACCACAGCCACTTGAGTCGTTGAGCAGACTCGAAACGGAACAGGGGCGCAAGCCCAGCCGCTTAAGCCGTTGAGCAGACTCGAAACAAAGCAAGGGCGCCATGAATCACGACAAGGTTCCTTGGCATGTAGGTTTTCCATACAAAAGTCAAAATCGTCCAAGGAAAATAACTTCACAGTAAGAGTTCACTTAGGGTTTTGCAACTTAGCTTTTCGTTGTCTTACTCCTTCCGGGAATATGTCTTCCTTGAACGTCGTCCATCAGTATCCATACCACCATTCCCCCTGGCAAAGCTGCACGCGAGGTAATCTTCTGTCCTTTCGAAAAAAAGAAAGAAGAGAAAATAGGGATATGGAACCTTGGCGGTCCGTTAGCTCTTGTCGGGACTAAGCGCAATACAATATCTCACACAAACATGTATATAAGTAAACATGAGCATCAACAAGATTTGTAAAGCACTTAGCTTTATTCAACTATGTATAAAGGATTACATACTTCGGTGGCAAGACTTTGTACAAAAGGTGGTTGTCAGGAGGCCTGACAATCGTGCCTCATGGGTAGAACTTACGAAGATGTTCAATATTCCAGGAGTTGCTCACTAGGATGCCATCTTCGGTCTCCACGCGGACTGCGCCAGGCCTGGTGACTCACACTACCCGATAAGGGTCTTCCCACTTTGGCATCAACTTGTTTGAATTCTTGGCGAACAGAACACGTCGAAAAAAAGGTCGCCTTTCTCAACACTTCGGGCATGAACCTTGCGGCTACGATAGCGGTGCAAAGCTTGCTGGTAGCATGCAGCTCGCACGGCAGCTTGAAGACGATCTTCCTCAAGGAGTGTCGGGTAATCTTCCTGCAACTACTCTTGCTCAAGTTTGTCATAAGCGAGCAATCGAGGTGACCCGTATGTGAATTCCGTGGGGAGAACTGATTATGCCCCGTATACTAGGGAGAAGGGTGTCTGGCCGGTGGCTTGATTTGATGTCGTTCTGATTGACCAAAGAACCGCCAGCAGCTCATCAATCCAGCGTCTTCCGCACTTGCGCAGACCATCGAAAGTTCTTGTCTTGAGACCTCGCAACACTTTAGTATTAGCCCTTCTCGCATGGCCGGTGCTCCTTGGGTGGACAACACAAGCAAAACAGATCTTGCCGCCAAGGTCTTGGACATACTGAATGAAGGTGCGGCTCGTGAACTGTGTGCCGTTGTCAGTGATGATCCTGTTCGGAACACCAAAGCGGCAAACTAGTCCTTTGAAGAACTTGACGGCTGACTGTGTTGTCACCTATCTCACTGGTTCCACTTCCGGCCACTTTGTGAACTTGTCGATCGTGACGTACAAGTACTCAAAGCCCCAGGTAGCACGGGGAAAGGGGCCCAAGATGTTGAGCCCCCAGACCAAAAATGGCCAGGAGATAGGGATTGTTTGAAGAGCTTGAGCTGGTTGATGCATTTTCTTCAAATGAAACTAGCATGCTTCACACTTGGTTACTAGCACAGTTGCATCCTGGAGTGCAGTTGGCCAAAAGAAGCCATGCTGGAATGCCTTACGGGAAAGCGCTCTTGATCCTATGTGGGAGCCACATATGCCTCCATGTATCTCTGCCAACAGCTCCAGTCCATCTTCTCGAGAAATACACTTGAGTTTCACACCATTCGGACTCTTTCTGTACAGAACATTGTCCACGAACTGGAACATATTAGACCGCCGGGCTACTTTCTCAGCTTCTTCTTGTTCCTCGGGGAGTTCTCCTGTTTGAAGGAAATGGACGATGTGTTGTGCCCATGCTGGAGCCTGGAGCTTGACAACAAGGACTAAAGGCATATCCTCTGTCGGGGAGGCATTTGTCTCAACGACAAGGGCTCGAGGCCCTACCGGAGCCTGCTGCCCCCGGCAAGCTTGGCGGGAGCCTGCTGCCCCCTGAGGCTCTATTGGAGCGTGCCGCTCACCGGCAAGCTTGGCGTTGTCCCGGGAAACTTCCTCGCCGACGGCTTCTGGGAGCTCTGTCGGGAAATACTTGCCGGAACTCAACTTTCTTCTTTTCTCTTGTCCAATTGATGGTGTCACGGATGGTTGAGTCAGTCGGAGCACAAAAGTTCCTAGTTCCACAGGCAACTTAAGGGCAGCACACTTTGATAGGCCATCAACAACGTTGATCTCTGCATGCGGAATGTGCGCATTTGCAAACCTCAAAATGGTCTTCCAACTTTCTCCCTTCATCTACACAAGCTTCCATCAACGGACTCTGATAATCCTTATTCACCTGCCTGACAACAAGCTGAGAATCACCCCTGACAATAAGTTTCCTAATCCCAGGGTATGCCGCGATCCCGAGACCAGCAAGCAGCCCTTCATATTATGCAGTATTGTTCGTCGACCTCTCATAAGGAAAGTGCATCTTAATCACATATTTGAGGTGCTCTCCGTTGGGTGCGACAAGCAGCACTCCGGCACCTGCGCCTCGCAGCGAGAAAGCCCCATCAAAATACATGATCCACTCTTGGTTTGTTTCCTTGCCGGGGAGAGTTGACTCTGGAACTTCTTCATCTGGCGTTGGAGTCCATTCCGCAATGAACTCCACCAAGGCTCTTCTCTGGATGGTCGAAGTGCTTCCAAACTTGAGACCAAATCTTGACAGTTCCAAAGCCCACTCTACAATCCTGCCGGTAGCATCATGGTTCCGCAAATCCGCTGTAACGGGAAGCGAGTGACAACGGTGATCTCATGTGCCTTGAAGTAATGGAGCAACTTCCTCGAGGCCATAAGGAGTCCGAAGAGCAACTTCTGCATGCCAGGATATCTTGACCTAGCCCCCTACAAAAGGGAGCTGACAAAATAGACTGGACGCCGCACCACCTTCTTCTTCTGAATTGTTTCATTCGATTGTGCAGATCCTGCTTTGTTGGCACCAGACTCTGTCGGGGGATATTCTGGCTTGTCGCTTGTGGTCTTGCCGCTGCTTCTTCATCAACTTCTCTTTTAGCCACTAGTGCAGCACTCACCACTTGATTTGTTGCCGCCTAGATATAGCAGTAATGGGCTCTTGTGGTTTTGGCGCGACTAGGACTAGCAGAGAGGAGAGGTACTTCTTCAAATCCCGCAGCGTTGCCTTCATTTCCGGAGTCCATTTCACATCGGACCCACCTTCTTCAAGATTTTGAAAAAGGGCAGGGTGCGCTCAGCAGATTTTGATATGAACCTACTCAGAGCGGCAACACAGCCGGCAAGACGACACACATCCTTGGCACGCCTTGGCGCTTCAATTTGCTCAAGTGCTTTGATCTTGTCGGGATTCGCTTCAATTCCACGTTGAGATACAAAGAACCCGAGAAGCTTGCCGGATGGGACACCAAACACACATTTCTCAGGGTTGAGCTTCAAGTTGCTCCTGTGCAGATTTGCAAATGTCTCTTCTAGGTCTAATATGAGCCGTAGCCTTGGTCCCTGTTTTTGACCACTATGTCATCCATATAAGCCTCCATATTTCTATTTAGCTGGGGCTCAAAACCAATCTGGACAGCTCTTGCAAATGTAGAACCAGCATTTTTCAACCTGAAAGGCATACGCAAAAGCAATACGTACCACATGGGGTGATAAATGTGGTCTTCTCTTCATCTTCCTTGGCCATGAAAATCTGATGATAACCTGAATAGGTGTCAAGGAAAGACAACAAGTCGTAGCCGGTGATGGAGTCCACAATCTGGTCGATGCACGGCAAGGGAAAAGGATAATTGGGGCAAGCCTTATTGATATTTGTGAAGTCAATACATAGACTCCATTTCCCATTTGCCTTGCGCACTACAACTGGATTGGACAACCATGTTGGATGAAGTACTCCTCTGATCAAGCCAGCCGCTTCTAATTTCTTGATTTCTTCGGTAATAAACGGTTGCCGCTCCAAAGCCCGCTTCCCGACCTTCTACTTGACGGGCCGCACGTGTGGACAAACGGCAAGGTGGTGCTCAATCACCTTCCTGGGAACACCGGGGATATCAGATGGTAGCCATGCAAACATATCAACATTCGCCCGTAGGAAGGCAACGAGCGCGCTTTCCTATTTTCGTTAAGGGTGGAACTTATGGTGAAAGTTCCTCCCGTACCATCCTCCTTGGTGGGCACCTTCTTTGTCTCTGGCGGAGCTTCCTTGGACTTCTTGCTCTTGCCGGTGGAACCCTCTGGCACGTCATCAACAGGAGCGCAGCACTCCGAGGAGCTGCGCTTGCTAGAGTATGTGTGAGAGGTCTTGCCGGGCTTCTTCCTCCCGGGAGTTTCAGAGGCAAGAGCAAGTGCCTTGGCGGCAGATGCTGCTACTACCTCCCGGTAGAGTTGATCGGCGCAGATACGCGCGTCCTTCTTGTCAGACTTGATAGTGATGACACTCATCAGCCTGGGCATCTTTAATACGTTGTACGCGTAGTGCGACACCGCCATGAACTTGGGTAATGCTGGATGGCCAAGGATCCCGTCGAAAACAACCTTCTCCGTCCTGAAGTTCAGATCGCTGCCAAATGTTACCGGAAGTGTGATCTTTCCCTTGGGCTGGCTCCTTCCCGGATTGACCCCCTGAAACGAGCCTGTTTCTCGAGATCTCCATCAGGAATTTGCAATTTCTTGATTACCACAGGCGAGATGAAGTTCAAGCCGGCCCCACCATCAACTAACATTTTCGTCACCTTGAGGTTGCGAATCATTGGTGAGACCAACAACGGCAAACACCCGACCACAGTTACGCAATCAGGGTGATCCTCAACATCGAAAATGATAGGCGTGTTGGACCATTTGAAAGGTTTCCGAACACCGACAGATGGCTCAGTCGCATTAACCTCACGCGCCCACTGTTTAAGTTGGCGGTTGGAAGAAAGCAACAAGGCACCTCCGTCGACGCACATGATGTCTGTAGGTCTCTGGAATTCTTGCTCATTGGACTCGTCGTTCTCTTCAACGTCATCATCACCCCCCCCCTCTTGCTTGTCGCGACTGCGAGTGGGCCGGTCCTTCTGTGGCTTGGCCTTGTCACGGCGACCTCCTTGGCCACCGTGTTTCTTGCTAGATCCCTCCGCACCTTCCTGGCCCTTCTCCTTGTCTCACCTCTCGTACTTGGCTTTTTGCTTCTCGGCAAGCTGCTCGACTTGCCGGCAGTCTTGGAGATCGTGGCCTTTGGTGTGATGGATCTTGCAATATTGCTTGACAGAGCCTTCTGGCTTGTCGGCAACCGCCAAAGCCTGACGGGAGATGCCCCCGGCCAACATCCTTGCCAGGGTCATTAGCCTTGGCCTTCTTGACGTGTCGGGGTTGTCGGATCCCTCGACGGCAAGCACGGCCTTGCCCTTGCACTTCTTGTTAACGCCGCCGGCCCTTCTTTGTAGAAGCGGCGGTGTCCTCATACTCATCGTCGACCCCTACACCAGCATTTTTCGCCGGGGAGCCTCCTCCCTTCTTCATCTTGAGCACATTTATCTACCAGAGGATAGAGCTGGGCAACATCCCTGACCTAGTTCATCGACAGCTCTTCTCGCATTTTGCGGTTGCGCATGTTCTGATGGAACGCGCTGATAACAGTGGTAAGATGAACGTCTGGTATGTTGTGGTGTATGTGGCTGAATCTCTGGATGTACTTGCGCAAAGTCTCGCCCTCCTTCCCGGGGATGAGATGTAAATCACATTATTGACCAGGAGCTTGATGACCTCCGGTAAAGGCGCCAACAAACTCATGGCACAGATCTGCCCATGAAGAAATGGATCCTTCAGGCAAGTGCATCAACCACGACCTGATGTTGGGCTTAAGCACCAATGGGAAGTAGTTGGTGAGTATCTTGTCGTCGCGAGCCCCAGCAGTCTGCACCGCAATGGTGTAGATGCTCAGGATCTCTGACGGGTGAGTCTTGCCGTCATATTTCTCCAGGACCTTTGGCTTGAACGTGTGGGAATTGGGCCACTGGACTTGCTGCAGCTCACGGGTAAACGCTAGACAACCCACCTCGTAAGGTAGGCTGACATGGTACCCTAGCGGGGGCTTGTCTATAGTGGGTTCTGCGTTCTTATCAGATTGATGGCATGCTTCCCACCGTCGCTCGATTGTAGTTCGAGCGTCTTCCTTGCTTTGTTCCTGAAAAACTTCACACTGATCGCGGCGAGTCCGTGGATCATACGGTGCCGCCGAGTAACCATTGTAAGCGTCGGTCCGTCGAGTCGGTGATCGGTGTTGTTGCTGTGGAGGAGAGTGCATCGTGTTCGACCTCCGGCCTTCTCACCATAGGCGTGAGATGGCTCGGTGGACCAAAACTTGTCAGCGAGGCTGAGGAGGCTCTAATGGTGGCTCTCCATTCATCGAGCTTCTCTGCAACAGGAGGGAAGTTCAGGAGTAGCTATGCTCATGCCATTCCTTCTTTCGACGTAGTCGGCAGCGAATGGCACGAGGAATGCGAGGTGCTCTGACTCCTAACCGTGTTAGAAGGAACTTCGTCATGGTCACGCAATTGCACGCCACTCCCACTAGCATGCTAGTCTCGTGCATCTTGGGAACGATGCGCAGGAGCTTTTCTGTGGGGACGTTGGAACCACCGACACCGCGACGCTGCTCTTCGCGCGTGTCTTGGGAAGGTCACGGCGTACTGCTACTTCTCGAGCATGCGTTGGTTTCCCGTGAAGGGGAACGGTTTGATGCAGCAAAGTAGATAAGTATTTCCTTCGGTTTTTGAGAACCAATGTATCAATCCAGTAGGAGATACAAGCGAGTCATCAATAAATGTACCTGCACAAGAATCAACTCTTGCACCCAACGCTATAAAGGGGTTGTCAATCCCTTCATGGTTCTTACAAGGATGAGATCTAATAGATATAGATATAATAGGATGCTTGAACGGGAAGTAAAAC
>JAAAWK010000705.1:0-87465 GCA_022496015.1 Hordeum marinum
AGAAGTATCAGGGTTTCGGACCAAAACTCATCTATTTCAAAGGGATTCCATTTTTAATAACTTATTTTAACTCCATACTTTTTTTGTTCCATGTGCACCTTTCAAAGGCACATCATCAATTTTCAGCCCTTTGACTTCATTTGATATTTTCATGCATTTAATGATTTATTTTGAGCTAAATGACCCTGAGTTTGAAAAGCAGTACAAATGAACTCTAAAAATGTTGTAACTTGTCATGACATCATAGTTTCACCCACATAGCAACTTCTATAGAGTTGAGAGGGTTACGGCAAAAACTGGACGCACTTCATGTACAAATTGGACAATCTCATAAGAAGTATGAGGGTTTCGAACCAAAACTCATCTATTGCAAAGGGATTTCATTTTTAATAACTTATTTTAACTCGATATTTTTTGTGTGTTCAATATGCACCATTCAAAGCCACATCATACATTTTCAACCCTTTCTCACTTCATTTGATATTTTTCATGCATTTAATGATTTATTTTCAGCTAAATGCGACCCTGAGTTTGAAAAGCATTACAAATGAACTCTAAAAAGGTTTTAACTTGGCATGACACCATAATTTCACCCACATAGCAACTTGTAAAGAGTTGACAGGGTTACGGCAAAAACTGGACGCACTTCGTGTACAAATTGGACAATCTCATAAGAAGTATGAGGGTTTCGGACCAAAACTCATATATTACAAAGTGATTTCATTTTTAATAACTTATTTTAACTCCATACTTTTGGTGTGTTCAATATTCACCATTCAAAGTCACATCATCAATTTTCAAACCTTTCTTACTTCATTTGATATTTTTCATGCATTTAATGATGTATTTTGAGCTAAATGCGACCCTGAGTTTGAAAAGCATTACAAATGAATTCTAAAAAGGTTGTAACTTGGCATGACATCATAATTTCAACCACATAGAAACTTCTATAGAGTTGAGAGGATTATGGCACAAAATGGATGCACTTCGTGTACAAATTGGACAATCTCATCAGAAGTATGAGGGTTTCGGACCAAAACTCATCTATTACAAAGGGATTTCATTTTTAATAACTTCTTTTAACTCCATACTTTTTGTGTGTTCAATATGCACCATTCAAAGGCACATCATCAATTTTCAACCCTTTCTGACTTCATTTGATATTATTCATGCATTTAATGATTTATTTTGAGCTAAGTGCGACCCTGAGTTTGAAAAGCGTTACACATGAACTCTAAAAAGGTTGTAACTTGGCATGACATCATAATTTCACCCACATAGCAACTTCTAAAGAGTTGAGAGGGTTATTTCAAAAACTGGCTGAACTTCGTGTACAAATTGGACAATCTCATAAGAAGTATGAGGGTTTCAGACCAAAACTAATCTATTACAAAGGGATTTCATTTTTAATAACATGTTTTAACTCCATACTTTTTTTGTGTTCAATATGCACCATTCAAAGGCACATCATCAATTTTCAAACCTTTCTTACTTCATTTGATATTTTTCATGCATTTAATGATTTATTTTGAGCTAAATGACCCTGAGTTTGAAAAGCATTACACATGAACTCTAAAAAGGTTGTAACTTGGCATGATATCATAATTTCACCCACATAGCAACTTCTAAAGAGTTGAGAGGGTTATGGCAAAAACTGGACGCACTTCGTGTACAAATTGGACAATCTCATAAGAAGTATCAGGGTTTCGGACCAAAACTCATCTATTTCAAAGGGATTCCATTTTTAATAACTTATGTTAACTCCATACTTTTTTTGAGTTCCATATGCACCTTTCAAAGGCACATCATCAATTTTCAGCCCTTTGTGACTTCATTTGATATTTCTCATGCATTTAATGATTTATTTTGAGCTAAATGCGACCCTGAGTTTGAAAAGTATTACAAATGAACTCTAAAAACGTTGTAACTTGGCATGACATCATAATTTCACCCACATAGCAACTTCTAAAGAGTTGAGAGGGTTACGGCAAAAACTGGACGGACTTCATGTACAAATTGGACAATCTCATAAGAAGTATGAGGGTTTCGGACCAAAACTCATCTATTGCAAAGGGATTTCATTTTTAATAACTTATTTTAACTCGATACTTTTTGTGTGTTCAATATGCACCATTCAAAGGCACATCATAAATTTTCAACCCTTTCTCACTTCATTTGATATTTTTCATGCATGTAATGATTTATTTTGAGCTAAATGCGACCCTGAGTTTGAAAAAGCATCTACATATGAACTCTAAACAGGTTTTAACTTGGCATACATCATATTTCACCCAATAGCAACTTCTAAAGAGTGAGAGGGTTATTGCAAAAAAATGGATGCACTTCGTGTACAAATTGGACAATCTCATAAGAAGTATGAGGGTTTCAGACCAAAACTAATCTATTACAAAGGGATTTCATTTTTAATAACATGTTTTAACTCCATACTTTTTTTGTGTTCAATATGCACCATTCAAAGGCACATCATCAATTTTCAAACCTTTCTTACTTCATTTGATATTTTTCATGCATTTAATGATTTATTTTGAGCTAAATGACCCTGAGTTTGAAAAGCATTACACATGAACTATAAAAAGGTTGTAACTTGGCATGATATCATAATTTCACCCACATAGCAACTTGTAAAGAGTTGAGAGGGTTATGGCAAAAACTGGACGCACTTCGTGTACAAATTGGACAATCTCATAAGAAGTATGAGGGTTTCGGACCAAAACTCATCTATTTCAAAGGTATTCCATTTTTAATAACTTATTTTAACTCCATACTTTTTTTGAGTTCCATATGCACCTTTCAAAGGCACATCATCAATTTTCAGCCCTTTGTGACTTCATTTGATATTTCTCATGCATTTAATGATTTATTTTGAGCTAAATGCGACCCTGAGTTTGAAAAGTATTACAAATGAACTCTAAAAACGTTGTAACTTGGCATGATATCATAATTTCACCCACATAGCAACTTCTAAAGAGTTGAGAGGGTTACGGCAAAAACTGGACGCACTTCATGTACAAATTGGACAATCTCATAAGAAGTATGAGGGTTTCGGACCAAAACTCATCTATTGCAAAGGGATTTCATTTTTAATAACTTATTTTAACTCCATACGTTTTGTGTGTTCAATATGCACCATTAAAAGGCACATCATAAATTTTCAACCCTTTCTCACTTCATTTGATATTTTTCATGCATTTAATGATCTATTTTGAGCTAAATGAGACCCTGAGTTTGAAAAGCGTTACATATGAACTCTAAATAGGATGTAAATTGGCATGACATCATAATTTCACCCACATAGCAACTTCTAAATAGTTGAGAGGGTTATGGCAAAAAATGGATGCACTTCGTGTACAAATTGGACAATCTCATAAGAAGTATGAGGGTTTCGGACCAAAACTCATCTATTACAAAGGGATTTCATTTTTAATAACCTATTTTAACTCCATACTTTTTTGTGTTCAATATGCACCATTCAAAGGCACGTCATCAATTTTCAAACCTTTCTTACTTCATTTGATATTTTTCATGCATGTAATGAGTTATTTTGAGCTAAATGACCCTGAGTTTGAAAAGCATTACAAATGAACTCTAAAAAGGTTGTAACTTGGCATGACATCATAATTTCACCCACATAGCAACTTCTAAAGAGTTGAGAAGGTTACGGCAAAAACTGGACGCGCTTCGTGTACAAATTGGACAATCTCATAAGAAGTATGAGGGTTTGGGGACAAAGCCTATCTATTGCAAAGGGATTTCATTTTTAGTAACCTATTTTAACTCCATACTTTTTGTGTGATCAATATGCTCCATTCAAAGGCACATCATCAATTTTCAACACTTTCTCACTTATTTTAATATTTTTCATGCATTTAATGATTTATTTTGAGCTAAATGCGTCCCTGAGTTTGAAAAGCATTACAAATGAATTCTAAAAAGGTTGTAACTTGGCATGACATCATAATTTCAACCACATAGAAACTTCTAAAGAGTTGAGACTATTATGGAAAAAAATGGATGCACTTCGTGTACAAATTGGCCAATCTCATAAGAAGTATGAGGGTTTCGGACCAAAACTCATCTATTACAAAGGTATTTAATTTTTAATAACTTATTTTATCACCGTAATTTTTGTGTGTTCAATATGCACCATTAAAAGGCACATCACCAATTTTCAATCCTTTCTGACTTCATTTCATATTTGTCATGCATTTAATGATTTATTTTGAGCTAAATGCGACCCTAAGTTTGAAAAGCTGTACAAATGAACTCTAAAAAGTTTGTAACTTGGCATGACATCATAATTTAACCCACATAGCAACTTCTAAAGAGTTGAGAGGGTTACGGCAAAAACTGGACGCATTTCGTGTACAAATTGGACAATCTCATAAGAAGTATGAGGGTTACGGACCAAAACTCATCTAGTGCAAAGGGATTTCATTTTTAATAACTTAATTTAACTCCATACTTTTTGTGTGTTCCATATGCACCATTCAAAGGCACATCATCAATTTTCAGCCCTTTGTGACTTCATTTGATATTTTTCATGCATTCAATGATTTATTTTGAGCTAAATGACCCTGAGTTTGAAAAGCAGAAGAGATTAACTCTAAAAAGGTTGTAACTTGTCGTGACATCATAATTTCACCCACATAGCAACTTCTAAAGAGTTGAGAGGGTTACGGCAAAAACTGGACGCACTTCATGTACAAATTGGACAATCTCATAAGAAGTATGAGGGTTTCGGGCCAAAACTCATCTATTGCAAAAGGATTTCATTTTTAATAACTTATTTTAACTCCATACTTTTTGTGTGTTCAATATGCACCATTCAAAGGCACATCATCAATTTTCAACCCTTTCTCACTTCATTTGATATTTTTCATGCATTTAAAGATTTATTTCGAGCTAAATGCGACCCTGAGTTTGAAAAGCATTACATATGAACTATAAAAAGGTTGTAAATTTTCCTGACATCATAATTTCACCCACATAGGAACTTCTAAAGAGTTGAGAGGGTTACGGCAAAAACTGGACGCACTTCATGTACAAATTGGACAGTCTCGTAAGAAGTATGAGGGTTTCGGACCAAAACTCATCTATTGCAAAGGGATTTCATTTTTAATAACTTATTTTAACTCCATACTTTTTGTGTGGTCAATATTCACCATTCAAAGGCACATCATCAATTTTCAACCCTTTCTGACATCATTTCATATTTTTCATGCATTTAATGATTTATTTTGAGCTAAATGCGACCCTGAGTTTGAAAAGTATTACAAATGAACTCTAAAAACGTTGTAACTTGGCATGACATCATAATTTCAACCACATAGCAACTTCTAAAGAGTTGAGAGGGTTATGGCAAAAAATGGATGCACTTCGTGTACAAATTGGACAATCTCATAAGAAGTATGAGGGTTTCGGACCAAAACTCATCTATTACAAAGGGATTTCATTTTAATAAATTATTTTAACTCCATACTTTTTGTGTGTTCAATATGCACCATTCAAAGGCACATCATCAATTTTCAACCCTTTCTGACATCATTTGATTTTTTTCATGCATTTAATGATTTATTTTGAGCTAAATGCGACCCTGAGTTTGAAAAGCATTACATATGAACTATAAAAAGGTTGTAAATTGGCATGACATCATAATTTCACCCACATAGAAACTTCTAAAGAGTTGAGAGGGTTACGGCAAAAACTGGACGCACTTCATGTACAAATTGGACAGTCTCATAAGAAGTATGAGGGTTCCGGACCAAAACTCATCTATTGCAAAGGGATTTCATTTTTAATAACTTATTTTAACTCCATACTTTTTGTGTGGTCAATATTCACCATTAAAAGGCACATCATCAATTTTCAACCGTTTTTGATATCATTTGATATTTTTCATGCATTTAATGATTTATTTTGAGCTAAATGCGACCCTGAGTTTGAAAAGTATTACAAATGAACTCTAAAAACGTTGTAACTTGGCATGACATCATAATTTCACCCACATAGCAACTTCTAAAGAGTTGAGAGGGTTATGGCAAAAAATGGATGCACTTCGTGTACAAATTGGACAATCTCATAAGAAGTATGAGGGTTTCGGACCAAAACTCATCTATTACAAAGGGATTTCATTTTTAATAACCTATTTTAACTCCATACTTTTTGTGTGGTCAATATAGACCATTCAAAGGCACATCATCAATTTTCAACCCTTTCTGACATCATTGGATATTTTTCATGCATTTAATGATTTATTTTGAGCTTAATGCGACCCTGAGTTTGAAAAGCATTACATATGAACTATAAAAAGGTTGTAAATTGGCATGAAATCATAATTTCACCCACATAGAAACTTCTAAAGAGTTGAGAGGGTTATGGCAAAAAGTGGATGCACTTCGTGTACAGATTGGACAATATCATAAGAACTATGAGGGTTTCGGACCAAAACTTATCTATTACAAAGGGATTTCATTTTTAATAACTTATTTTAACTCCATACTTTTTGTGTGTTCAATATGCACCATTCAAAGGCACATCATCAATTTTCAACCCTTTCTGACTTCATTTGATTTTTTTCATGCATTTAATGATTTATTTTGAGCTAAATGCGACCCTGAGTTTGAAAAGCATTACATGTGACCTCTAAAAAGGTTGTAACTAGGCATGACATCATAATTTCACCTACATAGAAACTTCTAAAGAGTTGAGAGGGTTATGGCAAAAACTGGACGCACTTCGTGTACAAATTGGACAATCTCATAAGAAGTATGAGGGTTCCGGACCAAAACTCATCTATTACAAAGGGATTTCATTTTTAATAACCTATTTTAACTCCATACTTTTTGTGTGTTAAATATGCACCATTGAAAGGCACATCTTCAATTTTCAAACCCTTTCAGACTTCATTTGATATTTTTCATGCATTTAATGATTTATTTTGAGCTAAATGCGACCCTGAGTTTGAAAAGCATTACATATGAACTCTAAAAAGGTTGTAACTTGGCATGACATCATAATTTCACCCACATAGCAACTTCTAAAGAGTTGAGAGGGTTATGGCAAAAAGTGGATGCACTTCGTGTACAAATTGGACAATCTCATAAGAAGTGTGAGGGTTTCGGACCAAAACTCATCTATTACAAAGGGATTTCATTTTTAATAACCTATTTTAACTCCATACTTTTTTTGTGTTCAATATTCACCATTCAAAGGCACATCATCAATTTTCAAACCTTTCTTACTTCCTTTGATATTTTTCATGCATTTAATGATTTATTTTGAGCTAAATGACCCTGAGTTTGAAAAGCATTACAAATGAACTCTAAAAAGGTTTTAACTTGGCATTACATCATAATTTCACTCACATAGCAACTTCTAATGAGTTGAGAGGGTTACGGCAAAAACTGGATGCACTTCGTGTACAAATAGGACAATCTCATAAGAAGTATGAGGGTTTCGGACCAAAACTTATCTATTGCAAAGGGATTTCATTTTTAAAAACTTATTTTAACTCCATACTTTTTGTGTGTTAAATATGCACCATTCAAAGGCATGTCATCAATTTTCAACCCTTTCTAAATTCATTTGATATTTTTCATGCATTTAATGATTTATTTTGAGCTAAATGACCCTGAGTTTGACAAGAAGTACAAATGAACCCTAAAAAGGTTGTAACTTGGCATGACATCATAATTTCACACACATAGCAACTTCTAAAGAGTTGAGAGGGTTACGGCAAAAACTGGACGCACTTCGTGTACAAATTGGACAATCTCATAAGAAGTATGAGGGTTTCGAACAAAAACTCAGCTATTGCAAAGGGATTTCATTTTTAATAACTTGTTTTAACTCCTTAATTTTTGTGTGTAACATATGCACCATTCAAAGGCACATCATCAATTTTCAGCCCTTTCTGACTTCATTTGATATTTTTCATGCATTTAATGATTTATTTTGAGCTAAATGACCCTGAGTTTGAAAAGAAGTACAAATGAACTCTAAAAAGGTTGTAAATTGTCATGACATCATAATTTCACCCACATAGCAACTTCGAAAGAGTTGAGAGGGTTACGGCAAAAACTAGACTCACTTCGTGTACAAATTGGACAATCTCATAAGAAGTATGAGGGTTTCGGACCAAAACTCATCTATTACAAAGGGATTTTATTTTTAATAACTTATTTTAAATCCATACTTTTTGTGTGTTCAATATGCACCATTCAAAGGAACATCATCAATTTTCAACCCTTTCTCATTTCAGTTGGTATTTTTCATGCATTAAATGATTTATTTTGAGCTAAATGCGACCCTGAGTTTGAAAAGCATTACAAATGAACTCTAAAAAGGTTGTAACTTCGCATGACATCATAACTTCACCCACATAGCAACTTCTAAAGAGTTGAGAGGGTTATGGCAAAAATTGGATGCACTTCGTGTACAAATTGGACAATCTCATAAGAAGTATGAGGGTTTCAGACCAAAACTCATCTATTACAAAGGGATTTCATTTTTAATAACTTATTTTCACTCCATACTTTTTGTGTGTTCAATATGCACCATTCAAAGGCACATCATCAATTTTCAACCCTTTCTGACATCATTTGATATTTTTCATGCATTTAATGATTTATTTTGAGCTAAATGCGACCCTGAGTTTGAAAAGCATTACATATGAACTATAAAAAGGTTGTAAATTGGCATGACATCATAATTTCACCCACATAGAAACTTCTAAAGAGTTGAGAGGGTTATGGCAAAAACTGGATGCACTTCGTGTACAAATTAGACAATCTCATAAGAAGTATGAGGGTTTCGGACCAAAACTCATCTATTACAAAGGGATTTCATTTTTAATAACTTATTTTAACTCCATACTTTTTGTGTGTTGAATATGCACCATTCAAAGGCACATCATCAATTTTCAACCCTTTCTGACTTCATTTGATATTTTTCATGCATTTAATGATTTATTTTGAGCTAAATGACCCTGAGTTTGAAAAGCATTACAAATGAACTCTAAAAAGGTTGTAACTTGGCATTACATCATAATTTGACCCACATAGCAACTTCTAATGAGTTGAGAGGGTTACGGCAAAAACTGGACGCACTTCGTGTACAAATAGGACAATCTCATAAGAAGTATGAGGGTTTCGGACCAAAACTTATCTATTGCAAAGGGATTTCAGTTTTAAAAACTTATTTTAACTCCATACTTTTTGTGTGTTAAATATGCACCATTCAAAGGCATGTCATCAATTTTCAACCCTTTCTAAATTCATTTGATATTTTTCATGCATTTAATGATTTATTTTGAGCTAAATGACCCTGAGTTTGACAAGAAGTACAAATGAACTCTAAAAAGGTTGTAACTTGGCATGACATCATAATTTCACCCACATAGCAACTTCTAAAGAGTTGAGAGGGTTACGGCAAAAACTGGACGCACTTCGTGTACAAATTGGACAACCTCATAAGAAGTATGAGGGTTTCGAACCAAAACTCAGCTATTGCAAAGGGATTTCATTTTTAATAACTTGTTTTAACTCCTTAATTTTTGTGTGTTCCATATGCACCATTCAAAGGCACATCATCAATTTTCAGCCCTTTCTGACTTCATTTGATATTTTTCATGCATTTAATGATTTATTTTGAGCTAAATGACCCTGAGTTTGAATAGCAGTACAAATGAACTCTAAAAAGGTTGTAAATTGTCATGACATCATAACTTCACCCACATAGCAACTTCTAAAGAGTTGAGAGGGTTGCGGCAAAAACTAGACGCACTTCGTGTACAAATTGGACAATCTCATAAGAAGTATGAGGGTTCCGGACCAAAACTCATCTATTGCAAAGGGATTTCATTTCTAAAAAGTTATTTTAAATCCATACTTTTTGTGTGTTCAATATGCACCATTCAAAGGACCATCATCAATTTTCAACCCTTTCTCACTTCATTTGATATTTTTCATGCATTTAATGATTTATTTTGAGCTAAATGCGACCCTGAGTTTGAAAAGCATTATAAATGAACTGTAAAAAGGTTGGAACATGGCATGACATCATAACTTCACCCACATAGCAACTTCTAAAGAGTTGAGAGGGTTATGCCAAAAAATGGATGCACTTCGTGTACAAATTGGACAATCTCATAAGAAGTATGAGGGTTTCGGACCAAAACTCATCTATTACAAAGGGAATTCATTTTTCATAACCTTTTTGAACTCCATAATTTTTTGTGTTCAATATGCACCATTCAAAGGCACATCATCAATTTTCAAACCTTTCTCACTTCATTTGATATTTTTCATGCATTTAATGATTTATTTTGAGCTAAATGACCTTGAGTTTGAAAAGCATTACAAATGAACTCTAAAAAGGTTGTAACTTGGCATGACATCATAATTTCACCCACATAGCAACTTCTAAAGAGTTGAGAGGGTTACGGCAAAAACTGGACGCACTTCGTGTACAAATTGGACAATCTCATAAGAAGTATGAGGGTTTCGGAGCAAAACTCATCTATTGCAAAGGGATTTCATTTCTAAAAAGTTATTTTAATTCCATACTTTTTGTGTGTTCAATATGCACCATTCAAAGGAATATCATCAATTTTGAACCCTTTCTCACTTCATTTGATATTTTTCATGCATTTAATGATTTATTTTGAGCTAAATGCGACCCTGAGTTTGAAAAGCATTACAAATGAACTCTAAAAATGTTGTAACTTGGCATGACATCATAATTTCACCCACATAGCAACTTCTAAAGAGTTGAGAGGGTTATGGAAAAAAATGGATGCACTTCGTGTACAAATTAGACAATCTCATATGAAGTATGAGGGTTCCGGACCAAAACTCATCTATTACAAAGGGATTTCATTTTTACTAACTTATTTTCACTCCATACTTTTTGTGTGTTCAATATGCACCATTCAAAGGCACATCATAAATTTTCAACCCTTTCGGACTTCATTTGATATTTTTCATGCATTTAATGATTTATTTTGAGCTAATTGCGACCCTGAGTTTGAAAAGCTGTACATATGAACTGTAAAAAGGTTTTAACTTGGCATGATATCCTAATTTCACCCACATAGCAACTTCTAAAGAGTTGAGAGGGTTACGGCAAAAACTGGACGTACTTCGTGTACAAATTGGACAATCTCATAAGAAGTATGAGGGTTTCGAACCAAAACTCATCTATTGCAAAGGGATTTCATTTTTAATAACTTGTTTTAACTCCGTAATTTTTGTCTGTTCCATATGCACCATTCAAAGGCACATCAGCACTTTTCAGCCCTTTCTGACTTCATTTGATATGTTTCATGCATTTAATGATTTATTTTGAGCTAAATGACCCTGAGTTTGAAAAGCCGTACAAATGTTAATGAATATGCTTCATTCGCTGACTCTATTCCATTCCCTGACTCTATATGATGATATTTCTATTTCATGATATTTCTATTTCTTTGAAGCAAAAACTCTATAGGTTTGATACCCTGTATCAATTCTTCTTTTTTGTATATTAGTGGAATTTCAGTGCATTGGGTTCTTTCTTAGATCTAGATGGAATGAAATAGTGAAATAGAATAAAAAAAGCCCTTTCGGATGAAAATGGAAGAGAAGAATAGTATGCGATATATCTAACTTGGACAAAAAAAACTCTAAATAGGTTGTAAATTGTCATGACATCATAATTTCACCCACATAGAAACTTCTAAAGAGTTGAGAGGGTTACGGCAAAAACTGGACGCACTTCGTGTACAAATTGGACAATCTCATAAGAAGTATGAGGGTTTCGGACCAAAACTCATCTATTGCAAAAGGATTTCATTGTTAAAAACTTATTTTAACTCCATACTTTTTGTGTGTTCAATATGCACCATTCAAAGGCACATCATCAATTTTCAACCCTTCCTGAAATCATTTGATATTTTTCATGCATTTAATGATTTATTTTGAGCTAAATGCGACCCTGAGTTTGAAAAGCATTACATATGAACTATAAAAAGGTTGTAAATTGGAATGACATCATAATTTCACCCACATAGAAACTTCTAAAGAGTTGAGAGGGTTATGGCAAAAACTGGATGCACTTCGTGTACGAATTGGACAATCTCATAAGAAGTATGAGGGTTTCGGACCAAAACTCATCTATTACAAAGGGAATTCATTTTTCATAACCTGTTTGAACTCCATAATTTTTTGTGTTCAATATGCACCATTCAAAGGCACATCATCAATTTTCAAACCTTTATCACTTCATTTGATATTTTTCATGCATTTAATGATTTATTTAGAGCTAAATGACCTTGAGTTTGAAAAGCATTACAAATGAACTCTAAAAAGGTTGTAACTTGGCATGGCATCATAATTTCACCCACATAGCAACTTCCAAAGAGTTGAGAGGGTTACGGCAAAAACTGGACGCAAGTCGTGTACAAATTGGACAATCTCATAAGAAGTATGAGGGTTTCGGAGCAAAACTCATCTATTGCAAAGGGATTTCATTTCTAAAAAGTTATTTTAACTCCATACTTTTTGTGTGTTCAATATGCACCATTCAAAGGAATATCATCAATTTTGAACCCTTTCTCACTTCATTTGATATTTTTCATGCATTTAATGATTTATTTTGAGCTAAATGCGACCCCGAGTTTGAAAAGCATTACAAATGAACTCTAAAAATGTTGTAACTTGGCATGACATCATAATTTCACCCACATAGCAACTTCTAAAGAGTTGAGAGGGTTATGGAAAAAAATGGATGCACTTCGTGTACAAATTAGACAATCTCATATGAAGTATGAGGGTTCCGGACCAAAACTCATCTATTACAAAGGGATTTCATTTTTACTAACTTATTTTAACTCCATACTTTTTGTGTGTTCAATATGCACCATTCAAAGGCACATCATAAATTTTCAACCCTTTCGGACTTCATTTGATATTTTTCATGCATTTAATGATTTATTTTGAGCTAATTGCGACCCTGAGTTTGAAAAGCTGTACATATGAACTGTAAAAAGGTTTTAACTTGGCATGATATCCTAATTTCACCCACATAGCAACTTCTAAAGAGTTGAGAGGGTTACGGCAAAAACTGGACGCACTTCGTGTACAAATTGGACAATCTCATAAGAAGTATGAGGGTTTCGAACCAAAACTCATCTATTGCAAAGGGATTTCATTTTTAATAACTTGTTTTAACTCCGTAATTTTTGTCTGTTCCATATGCACGATTCAAAGGCACATCATCAGTTTTCATCCCTTTCTGACTTCATTTGATATGTTTCATGCATTTAATGATTTATTTTGAGCTAAATGACCCTGAGTTTGAAAAGCCGTACAAATGAACTCTAAAAAGGTTGTAAATTGTCATGACATCATAATTTCACCCACATAGAAACTTCTAAAGAGTTGAGAGGGTTACGGCAAAAACTGGACGCACTTCGTGTACAAATTGGACAATCTCATAAGAAGTATGAGGGTTTCGGACCAAAACTCATCTATTGCAAAGGGATTTCATTTTTAAAAACTTATTTTAACTCCATAATTTTTGTGTGTTCAATATGCACCATTCAAAGGCACATCATCAATTTTCAACCCTTTCTGACATCATTTGATATTTTTCATGCATTTAATGATTTATTTTGAGCTAAATGCGACCCTGAGTTTGAAAAGCATTACATATGAACTATAAAAAGGTTGTAAATTGGAATGACATCATAATTTCACCCACATAGAAACTTCTAAAGAGTTGAGAGGGTTATGGCAAAAACTGGATGCACTTCGTGTACAAATTGGACAATCTCATAAGAAGTATGAGGGTTTCGGACCAAAACTCATCTATTACAAAGGGATTTCAATTTTAATAACTTATTTTAACTCCATACTTTTTGTGTGTTCAATATGCACCATTCAAAGGCACATCATCAATTTTCAAACCTTTCTTACTTCATTTGATATTTTTCATGCATTTAATGATTTATTTTGAGCTAAATGCGACCCTGAGATTAAAAAGCATTACATATGAACTCTAAAAAGGTTGTAACTTGGCATGACATCATAATTTCCCCCACATAGCAACTTCTAAAGAGTTGAGAGGGTTACGGCAAAAACTCGACGCACTTCGTGTACAAATTGGACAATCTCATAAGAAGTATGAGGGTTTCGGACCAAAACTCATCTATTGCAAAGGGATTTCATTTCTAAAAAGTTATTTTAACTCCATACTTTTTGTGTGTTCAATATGCACCATTCAAAGGAACATCATCAATTTTCAACCCTTTCTCACTTCATTTGATATTTTTGATGCATTTAATGATTTATTTTGAGCTAAATGTGACCCTGAGTTTGAAAAGCATTACAAATGAACTCTAAAAATGTTGTAACTCGGCATGACATCATAATTTCACCCACATAGCAACTTCTAAAGAGTTGAGAGGGTTATGGAAAAAACTGGATGCACTTCGTGTACAAATTAGACAATCTCATATGAAGTATGAGGGTTCCGGACCAAAACTCATCTATTACAAAGGGATTTCATTTTTAATAACTTATTTTAACTCCATACTTTTTGTGTGTTGAATATGCACCATTCAAAGGCACATCATAAATTTTCAACCCTTTCGGACTTCATTTGATATTTTTCATGCATTTAATGATTTACTTTGAGCTAAATGCGACCCTGAGTTTGAAAAGTTGTACATATGAACTGTAAAAAGGTTTTAACTTGGCATGATATCCTAATTTCACCCACATAGCAACTTCTAAAGAGTTGAGAGGGTTACGGCAAAAATTGGACGCACTTCGTGTACAAATTGGACAATCTCATAAGAAGTATGAGGGTTTCGAACCAAAACTCATCTATTGCAAAGGGATTTCATTTTTAATAACTTGTTTTAACTCCGTAATTTTTGTCTGTCCCATATGCACCATTCAAAGGCACATCATCAGTTTTCAGCCCTTTCTGACTTCATTTGATATGTTTCATGCATTTAATGATTTATTTTGAGCTAAATGACCCTGAGTTTGAAAAGCCGTACAAATGAACTCTAAAAAGGTTGTAAATTGTCATGACATCATAATTTCAGCCTTATAGAAACTTCTAGAGAGTTGAGAGGGTTACGGCAAAAACTGGACGCACTTCGTGTACAAATTGGACAATCTCATAAGAAGTATGAGGGTTTCGGACCAAAACTCATCTATTGCAAAGGGATTTCATTTTTAAAAACTTATTTTAACTCCATACTTTTTGTGTGTTCAATATGCGCCATTCAAAGGCACATCATCAATTTTCAACCCTTTCTGACATCATTTGATATTTTTCATGCATTTAATGATTTATTTTGAGCTAAATGCGACCCTAAGTTTGAAAAGCATAACATCTAAACTATAAAAAGGTTGTAAATTGGAATGACATCATAATTTCACCCACATAGAAACTTCTAAAGAGTTGAGAGGGTTATGGCAAAAACTGGATGCACTTCGTGTACAAATTGGACTATCTCATAAGAAGTTTGAGGGTTTCGGACCAAAACTCATCTATTACAAAGGGATTTCATTTTTAATAACTTATTTTAACTCCATACTTTTTGTGTGTTCAATATGCACCATTCAAAGGCACATCATCAATTTTCAAACCTTTCTTACTTCATTTGATATTTTTCATGCATTTAATGATTTATTTTGAGCTAAATGCGACCCTGAGTTTAAAAAGCATTACATATGAACTCTAAAAAGGTTGTAACTTGGCATGACATCATAATTTCCCCCACATAGCAACTTCTAAAGAGTTGAGAGGGTTACGGCAAAAACTCGACGCACTTCGTGTACAAATTGGACAATCTCATAAGAAGTATGAGGGTTTCGGACCAAAACTCATCTATTGCAAAGGGATTTCATTTCTAAAAAGTTATTTTAACTCCATACTTTTTGTGTGTTCAATATGCACCTGTCAAAGGCACATCATCAATTTTCAATCCTTTCTGACATCATTTGATATTTTTCATGCATTTAATGATTTATTTTGAGCTAAATGCGACCCTGAGTTTGAAAAGCTGTACATATGAACTGTAAAAAGGTTTTAACTTGGCATGATATCCTAATTTCACCCACATAGCAACTTCTAAAGAGTTGAGAGGGTTACGGCAAAAATTGGACGCACTTCGTGTACAAATTGGACAATCTCATAAGAAGTATGAGGGTTTCGAACCAAAACTCATCTATTGCAAAGGGATTTCATTTTTAATAACTTGTTTTAACTCCGTAATTTTTGTCTGTCCCATATGCACCATTCAAAGGCACATCATCAGTTTTCAGCCCTTTCTGACTTCATTTGATATGTTTCATGCATTTAATGATTTATTTTGAGCTAAATGACCCTGAGTTTGAAAAGCCGTACAAATGAACTCTAAAAAGGTTGTAAATTGTCATGACATCATAATTTCAGCCTTATAGAAACTTCTAGAGAGTTGAGAGGGTTACGGCAAAAACTGGACGCACTTCGTGTACAAATTGGACAATCTCATAAGAAGTATGAGGGTTTCGGACCAAAACTCATCTATTGCAAAGGGATTTCATTTTTAAAAACTTATTTTAACTCCATACTTTTTGTGTGTTCAATATGCGCCATTCAAAGGCACATCATCAATTTTCAACCCTTTCTGACATCATTTGATATTTTTCATGCATTTAATGATTTATTTTGAGCTAAATGCGACCCTGAGTTTGAAAAGCATAACATCTAAACTATAAAAAGGTTGTAAATTGGAATGACATCATAATTTCACCCACATAGAAACTTCTAAAGAGTTGAGAGGGTTATGGCAAAAACTGGATGCACTTCGTGTACAAATTGGACAATCTCATAAGAAGTTTGAGGGTTTCGGACCAAAACTCATCTATTACAAAGGGATTTCATTTTTAATAACTTATTTTAACTCCATACTTTTTGTGTGTTCAATATGCACCATTCAAAGGCACATCATCAATTTTCAAACCTTTCTTACTTCATTTGATATTTTTCATGCATTTAATGATTTATTTTGAGCTAAATGCGACCCTGAGTTTAAAAAGCATTACATATGAACTCTAAAAAGGTTGTAACTTGGCATGACATCATAATTTCCCCCACATAGCAACTTCTAAAGAGTTGAGAGTGTTACGGCAAAAACTCGACGCACTTCGTGTACAAATTGGACAATCTCATAAGAAGTATGAGGGTTTCGGACCAAAACTCATCTATTGCAAAGGGATTTCATTTCTAAAAAGTTATTTTAACTCCATACTTTTTGTGTGTTCAATATGCACCAGTCAAAGGCACATCATCAATTTTCAATCCTTTCTGACATCATTTGATATTTTTCATGCATTTAATGATTTATTTTGAGCTAAATGCGACCCTGAGTTTGAAAAGCCGTACAAATGAACTCTAAAAAGGTTGCAAATTGTCATGACATCATAATTTCACCCACATAGCAACTTCTAAAGAGTTGAGAGGGTTATGGCAAAAACTGGATGCACTTCGTGTACAAATTGGACAATCTCATAAGAAGTATGAGGGTTTGGGACCAAAACTCATCTATTACAAAGGGATTTCATTTTTAATAACTTATTTTAACTCCATACTTTTTGTGTGTTCAATATGCACCATTCAAAGGCACATCATCAATTTTCAACCCTTTCTCACTTCATTTGATATTTTTCATGCATTTAATGATTTATTTTGAGCTAAATGCGACCCTGAGTTTGAAAAGCATTACAAATGAACTCTAAAAATGTTGTAACTTGGCATGACATCATAATTTCACCCACATAGAAACTTCTAAAGAGTTGAGAGGGTTATGGCAAAAACTGGATGCACTTCGTGTACAAATTGGACAATCTCATAAGAAGTATGAGGGTTTGGGACCAAAACTCATCTATTACAAAGGGATTTCATTTTTAATAACTTATTTTAACTCCATACTTTTTGTGTGTTCAATATGCACCATTCAAAGGCACATCATCAATTTTCAAACCTTTCTTACTTCATTTGATATTTTTCATGCATTTAATGATTTATTTTGAGCTAAATGCGACCCTGAGTTTGAAAAGCGTTACATATGAACTCTAAAAAGGTTGTAACTTGTCATGACATCATAATTTCCCCCACATAGCAACTTCTAAAGAGTTGAGAGGGTTACGGCAAAAACTGGAGGCACTTCGTGTACAAATTGGACAATCTCATAAGAAGTATGAGGGTTTCGGACCAAAACTCATCTATTGCAAAGGGATTTCATTTTTAAAAACTTATTTTAACTCCATACTTTTTGTGTGTTCAATATGCACCAGTCAAAGGCACATCATCAATTTTCAATCCTTTCTGCCATCATTTGATATTTTTCATGCATTTAATGATTTATTTTGAGCTAAATGCGACCCTGAGTTTGAAAAGCATTACATATGAACTATAAAAAGGTTGTGAATTGGAATGACATCATAATTTCACCCACATAGAAACTTCTAAAGAGTTGAGAGGGTTATGGCAAAAACTGGATGCACTTCGTGTACAAATTGGACAATCTCATAAGAAGTATGAGGGTTTGGGACCAAAACTCATCTATTACAAAGGGATTTCATTTTTAATAACTTATTTTAACTCCGTACTTTTTGTGTGTTCAATATGCACCATTCAAAGGCACATCATCAATTTTCAAACCTTTCTTACTTCATTTGATATTTTTCATGCATTTAATGATTTATTTTGAGCTAAATGCGACCCTGAGTTTAAAAAGCGTTACATATGAACTCTAAAAATGTTGTAACTTGGCATGACATCATAATTTCCCCCGCATAGCAACTTCTAAAGAGTAGAGAGGGTTACGGCAAAAACTGGACGCACTTCGTGTACAAATTGGACAATCTCATAAGAAGTATGAGGGTTTCGGACCAAAACTCATCTATTGCAAAGGGGTTTCATTTCTAAAAAGTTATTTTAACTCCATACTTTTTGTGTGTTCAATATGCACCAGTCAAAGGCACATCATCAATTTTCAATCCTTTCTGACATCATTTGATATTTTTCATGCATTTAATGATTTATTTTGAGCTAAATGCGACCCTGAGTTTGAAAACCATTACATATGAACTATAAAAAGGTTGTAAATTGGAATCACATCATAATTTCACCCACATAGAAACTTCTAAAGAGTTGAGAGGGTTATGGCAAAAACTGGATGCACTTCGTGTACAAATTGGACAATCTCATAAGAAGTATGAGGGTTTGGGACCAAAACTCATCTATTACAAAGGGATTTCATTTTTAATAACTTATTTTAACTCCATACTTTTTGTGTGTTCAATATGCACCATTCAAAGGCACATCATCAATTTTCAACCCTTTCTCACTTCATTTGATATTTTTCATGCATTTAATGATTTATTTTGAGCTAAATGCGACCCTGAGTTTGAAAAGCATTACAAATGAACTCTAAAAATGTTGTAACTTGGCATGACATCATAATTTCACCCACATAGAAACTTCTAAAGAGTTGAGAGGGTTATGGCAAAAACTGGATGCACTTCGTGTACAAATTGGACAATCTCATAAGAAGTATGAGGGTTTGGGACCAAAACTCATCTATTACAAAGGGATTTCATTTTTAATAACTTATTTTAACTCCATACTTTTTGTGTGTTCAATATGCACCATTCAAAGGCACATCATCAATTTTCAAACCTTTCTTACTTCATTTGATATTTTTCATGCATTTAATGATTTATTTTGAGCTAAATGCGACCCTGAGTTTGAAAAGCGTTACATATGAACTCTAAAAAGGTTGTAACTTGTCATGACATCATAATTTCCCCCACATAGCAACTTCTAAAGAGTTGAGAGGGTTACGGCAAAAACTGGAGGCACTTCGTGTACAAATTGGACAATCTCATAAGAAGTATGAGGGTTTCGGACCAAAACTCATCTATTGCAAAGGGATTTCATTTTTAAAAACTTATTTTAACTCCATACTTTTTGTGTGTTCAATATGCACCAGTCAAAGGCACATCATCAATTTTCAATCCTTTCTGCCATCATTTGATATTTTTCATGCATTTAATGATTTATTTTGAGCTAAATGCGACCCTGAGTTTGAAAAGCATTACATATGAACTATAAAAAGGTTGTGAATTGGAATGACATCATAATTTCACCCACATAGAAACTTCTAAAGAGTTGAGAGGGTTATGGCAAAAACTGGATGCACTTCGTGTACAAATTGGACAATCTCATAAGAAGTATGAGGGTTTGGGACCAAAACTCATCTATTACAAAGGGATTTCATTTTTAATAACTTATTTTAACTCCGTACTTTTTGTGTGTTCAATATGCACCATTCAAAGGCACATCATCAATTTTCAAACCTTTCTTACTTCATTTGATATTTTTCATGCATTTAATGATTTATTTTGAGCTAAATGCGACCCTGAGTTTAAAAAGCGTTACATATGAACTCTAAAAATGTTGTAACTTGGCATGACATCATAATTTCCCCCGCATAGCAACTTCTAAAGAGTAGAGAGGGTTACGGCAAAAACTGGACGCACTTCGTGTACAAATTGGACAATCTCATAAGAAGTATGAGGGTTTCGGACCAAAACTCATCTATTGCAAAGGGGTTTCATTTCTAAAAAGTTATTTTAACTCCATACTTTTTGTGTGTTCAATATGCACCAGTCAAAGGCACATCATCAATTTTCAATCCTTTCTGACATCATTTGATATTTTTCATGCATTTAATGATTTATTTTGAGCTAAATGCGACCCTGAGTTTGAAAACCATTACATATGAACTATAAAAAGGTTGTAAATTGGAATCACATCATAATTTCACCCACATAGAAACTTCTAAAGAGTTGAGAGGGTTATGGCAAAAACTGGATGCACTTCGTGTACAAATTGGACAATCTCATAAGAAGTATGAGGGTTTGGGACCAAAACTCATCTATTACAAAGGGATTTCATTTTTAATAACTTATTTTAACTCCATACTTTTTGTGTGTTCAATATGCACCATTCAAAGGCACATCATCAATTTTCAACCCTTTCTCACTTCATTTGATATTTTTCATGCATTTAATGATTTATTTTGAGCTAAATGCGACCCTGAGTTTGAAAAGCATTACAAATGAACTCTAAAAATGTTGTAACTTGGCATGACATCATAATTTCACCCACATAGCAACTTCTAAAGAGTTGAGAGGGTTACGGCAAAAACTGGACGCACTTCGTGTACAAATTGGACAATCTCATAACAAGTATGAGGGTTTCGAACCAAAACTCATCTATTGCAAAGGGATTCCATTTTTAATAACTGGTTTTAACTCCATAATTTTTGTCTGTTCTATATGCACCATTCAAAGGCACATCATCAGTTTTCACCCCTTTCTGACTTCATTTGATACGTTTCATGCATTTAATGATTTATTTTGAGCTAAATGACCCTGAGTTTGAAAAGCCGTACAAATGAACTCTAAAAAGGTTGTAAATTGTCATGACATCATAATTTCACCCACATAGCAACTTCTAAAGAGTTGAGAGGGTTACGGCAAAAACTGGACGCACTTCGTGTACAAATTGGACAATCTCATAAGAAGTATGAGGGTTTCGGACCAAAACTCATCTAGTGCAAAGGGATTTCATTTTTAAAAACTTATTTTAACTCCATACTTTTTGTGTGTTCAATATGCACCAGTCAAAGGCACATCATCAATTTTCAATCCTTTCTGACATCATTTGATATTTTTCATGCATTTAATGATTTATTTTGAGCTAAATGCGACCCTGAGTTTGAAAAGCATTACATATGAACTATAAAAAGGTTGTAAATTGGAATGACATCATAATTTCACCCACATAGAAACTTCTAAAGAGTTGAGAGGGTTATGGCAAAAACTGGATGCACTTCGTGGACAAATTGGACAATCTCATAAGAAGTATGAGGGTTTGGGACCAAAACTCATCTATTACAAAGGGATTTCATTTTTAATAACTTATTTGAACTCCATGCTTTTTGTGTGTTCAATATGCACCATTCAAAGGCACATCATCAATTTTCAAACCTTTCTTACTTCATTTCATATTTTTCATGCATTTAATGATTTATTTTGAGCTAAATGCGACCCTGAGTTTGAAAAGCGTTACATGTGAACTCTAAAAAGGTTGTAACTTGGCATGACATCATAATTTCCCCCACATAGCAACTTCTAAAGAGTTGAGAGGGTTACGGCAAAAACTGGACGCACTTCGTGTACAAATTGGACAATCTCATAAGAAGTATGAGGGTTTCGGACCAAAACTCATCTATTGCAAAGGGATTTCATTTTTAAAAACTTATTTTAACTCCATACTTTTTGTGTGTTCAATATGCACCAGTCAAAGGCACATCATCAATTTTCAATCCTTTCTGCCATCATTTGATATTTTTCATGCATTTAATGATTTATTTTGAGCTAAATGCGACCCTGAGTTTGAAAAGCATTACATATGAACTATAAAAAGGTTGTAAATTGGAATCACATCATAATTTCACCCACATAGAAACTTCTAAAGAGTTGAGAGGGTTATGGCAAAAACTGGATGCACTTCGTGTACAAATTGGACAATCTCATAAGAAGTATGAGGGTTTGGGACCAAAACTCATCTATTACAAAGGGATTTCATTTTTAATAACTTATTTTAACTCCATACTTTTTGTGTGTTCAATATGCACCATTCAAAGGCACATCATCAATTTTCAACCCTTTCTCACTTCATTTGATATTTTTCATGCATTTAATGATTTATTTTGAGCTAAATGCGACCCTGAGTTTGAAAAGCATTACAAATGAACTCTAAAAATGTTGTAACTTGGCAGGACATCATAATTTCACCCACATAGCAACTTCTAAAGAGTTGAGAGGGTTACGGCAAAAACTGGACGCACTTCGTGTACAAATTGGACAATCTCATAACAAGTATGAGGGTTTCGAACCAAAACTCATCTATTGCAAAGGGATTCCATTTTTAATAACTTGTTTTAACTCCATAATTTTTGTCTGTTCTATATGCACCATTCAAAGGCATATCATCAGTTTTCACCCCTTTCTGACTTCATTTGATACGTTTCATGCATTTAATGATTTATTTTGAGCTAAATGACCCTGAGTTTGAAAAGCCGTACAAATGAACTCTAAAAAGGTTGTAAATTGTCATGACATCATAATGTCACCCACATAGCAACTTCTAAAGAGTTGAGAGGGTTACGGCAAAAACTGGACGCACTTCGTGTACAAATTGGACAATCTCATAAGAAGTATGAGGGTTTCGGACCAAAACTCATCTATTGCAAAGGGATTTCATTTTTAAAAACTTATTTTAACTCCATACTTTTTGTGTGTTCAATATGCACCAGTCAAAGGCACATCATCAATTTTCAATCCTTTCTGACATCATTTGATATTTTTCATGCATTTAATGATTTATTTTGAGCTAAATGCGACCCTGAGTTTGAAAAGCATTACATATGAACTATAAAAAGGTTGTAAATTGGAATGACATCATAATTTCACCCACATAGAAACTTCTAAAGAGTTGAGAGGGTTATGGCAAAAACTGGATGCACTTCGTGGACAAATTGGACAATCTCATAAGAAGTATGAGGGTTTGGGACCAAAACTCATCTATTACAAAGGGATTTCATTTTTAATAACTTATTTTAACTCCATGCTTTTTGTGTGTTCAATATGCACCATTCAAAGGCACATCATCAATTTTCAAACCTTTCTTACTTCATTTGATATTTTTCATGCATTTAATGATTTATTTTGAGCTAAATGCGACCCTGAGTTTGAAAAGCGTTACATATGAACTCTAAAAAGGTTGTAACTTGGCATGACATCATAATTTCCCCCACATAGCAACTTCTAAAGAGTTGAGAGGGTTACGGCAAAAACTGGACGCACTTCGTGTACAAATTGGACAATCTCATAAGAAGTATGAGGGTTTCGGACCAAAACTCATCTATTGCAAAGGGATTTCATTTTTAAAAATTTATTTTAACTCCATACTTTTTGTGTGTTCAATATGCACCAGTCAAAGGCACATCATCAATTTTCAATCCTTTCTGCCATCACTTGATATTTTTCATGCATTTAATGATTTATTTTGAGCTAAATGCGACCCTTAGTTTGAAAAGCATTACATATGAACTATAAAAAGGTTGTAAATTGGAATGACATCATAATTTCACCCACATAGAAACTTCTAAAGAGTTGAGAGGGTTATGGCAAAAACTGGATGCACTTCGTGTACAAATTGGACAATCTCATAAGAAGTATGAGGGTTTGGGACCAAAACTCATCTATTACAAAGGGATTTCCTTTTTAATAACTTATTTTAACTCCATACTTTTTGTGTGTTCAATATGCACCATTCAAAGGCACATCATCAATTTTCAAACCTTTCTTACTTCATTTGATATTTTTCATGCATTTAATGATTTATTTTGAGCTAAATGCGACCCTGAGTTTAAAAAGCGTTACATATGAACTCTAAAAAGGTTGTAACTTGGCATGACATCATAATTTCCCCCACATAGCAACTTCTAAAGAGTTGAGAGGGTTACGGCAAAAACTGGACGCACTTCGTGTACAAATTGGACAATCTCATAAGAAGTATGAGGGTTTCGGACCAAAACTCATCTATTACAAAGGGATTTCATTTTTAATAACTTATTTTAACTCCATACTTTTTGTGTGTTCAATATGCACCATTCAAAGGCACATCATCAATTTTCAAACCTTTCTTACTTCATTTGATATTTTTCATGCATTTAATGATTTATTTTGAGCTAAATGCGACCCTGAGTTTAAAAAGCATTACATATGAACTCTAAAAAGGTTGTAACGTGGCATGACATCATAATTTCCCCCACATAGCAACTTCTAAAGAGTTGAGAGGGTTACGGCAAAAACTGGACGCACTTCGTGTACAAATTGGTCAATCTCATAAGAAGTATGAGGGTTTCGGACCAAAACTCATCTATTGCAAAGGGATTTCATTTCTAAAAAGTTATTTTAACTCCATACTTTTTGTGTATCAATATGCACCATTCAAAGGAACATCATCAATTTTCAGCCCTTTCTCACTTCATTTCATATTTTTCATGCATTTAATGATTTATTTTGAGCTAAATGCGACCCTGAGTTTGAAAAGCATTACAAATGAACTCTAAAAATGTTGTAACTTGGCATGACATCATAATTTCACGCACATGGCAACTTCTAAAGAGTTGAGAGGGTTATGGAAAAAACTGGATGCACTTCGTGTACAAATTAGACAATCTCATATGAAGTATGAGGGTTCCGGACCAAAACTCATCTATTACAAAGGGATTTCATTTTTAATAACTTATTTTAACTCCGTACTTTTTGTGCGTAAAATATGCACCATTCAAAGGCACATCATCAATTTTCAGCCCTTTCTGACTTCATTTGATATTTTTCATGCATTTAATGATTTATTTTGAGCTAAATGACCCCGAGTTTGAAAAGCAGTACAAATGAACTCTAAAAAGGGTGTAACTTGTCATGACATCATAATTTCACCCACATAGCAACTTCTAACGAGTTGAGAGTGTTACGGCAAAAACTGGACGCACTTCGTGTACAAATTGGACAATCTCATAAGAAGTATGAGGGTTTCGGACCAAAACTCATCTATTGCAAAGGGATTTCATTTTTAATAACTTGTTTTAACTCCATACTTTTTGTCTGTTCCATATGCACCGTTCAAAGGCACATCATCAATTTTCAACCCTTTCTCACTTCATTTGATATTTTTCATGCATTTTATGATTTATTTTGAGCTAAATGCGACCCTGAGTTTGAAAAGCATTACATATGAACTCTAAAAAGGTTGTAACTTGGCATGACATCATAATTTCACCCACATAGCAACTTCTAAAGAGTTGAGAGGGTTATTTCAAAAACTGGATGAACTTCGTGTACAAATTGGACAAACTCATAAGAAGTATGAGGGTTTCGGAACAAAAACTCATCTATTGCAAAGGGATTTCATTTTTAATAACTTATTTTAACTCCATACTTTTTGTGTGTTCAATATGCACCATTCAAGCCACATCATCAGTTTTCAAACCTTTCTGACTTCATTTGATATTTTTCATGCATTTAATGATTTATTTTGAGCTAAATGACCCTGATTTTGAAAAGCAGTACAAATGAACTCTAAAAAGGTTTTAACTTGGCATGACATCATAATTTCACCCACATAGCAACTTCTAAACAGTTGAGAGGGTTACGGCAAAAACTGGACGCACTTCGTGTACAAATTGGACAATCTCATAAGAAGTATGAGGGTTTCGAACCAAAACTCATCTATTGCAAAGGGATTTCATTTTTAATAACTTATTTTAACTCCATACTTTTTTTGTGTTCCATATGCACCATTCAAAGGCACATCATCAATTTTCTGCCCTTTCTGACTTCATTTGATATTTTTCATGCATTTAATGATTTATTTTGAGCTAAATGCGACCCTGAGTTTGAAAAGCTGTACATATGAACTGTAAAAAGGTTTTAACTTGGCATGATATCCTAATTTCACCCACATAGCAACTTCTAAAGAGTTGAGAGGGTTACGGCAAAAACTGGACGCACTTCGTGTACAAATTGGACAATCTCATAAGAAGTATGAGGGTTTCGGACCAAAACTCCTCTATTGCAAAGGGATTTCATTTCTAAAAAGTTATTTTAACTCCATACTTTTTGTGTGTTCAATATGCACCCTTCAAAGGAACATCATCAATTTTCAGCCCTTTCTCACTTCATTTGATATTTTCCATGCATTTAATGATTTATTTTGAGCTAAATGCGACCCTGAGTTTGAAAAGCATTACAAATGAACTCTAAAAATGTTGTAACTTGGCATGACATCATAATTTCACCCACATAGCAACTTCTAAAGAGTTGAGAGGGTTATGGAAAAAACTGGATGCACTTCGTGTACAAATTAGACAATCTCATATGAAGTATGAGGGTTCTGGACCAAAACTCATCTATTACAAAGGGATTTCATTTTTAATAACTTATTTTAACTCCATACTTTTTGTGTGTTCAATATGCACCATTCAACGGCACATCATAAATTTTCAACCCTTTCGGACTTCATTTGATATTTTTCCTGCATTTAATGATTTATTTTGAGCTAAATGCGACCGTGAGTTTGAAAAGCTGTACATATGAACTGTAAAAAGGTTTTACCTTGGCATAATATCCTAATTTCACCCACATAGCAACTTCTAAAGAGTTGAGAGGGTTACGGCAAAAACTGGACGCACTTCGTGTACAAATTGGACAATCTCATAACAAGTATGAGGGTTTCGAACCAAAACTCATCTATTGCAAAGGGATTTCATTTTTAATAACTTGTTTTAACTCCATAATTTTTGTCTGTTCTATATGCACCATTCAAAGGCACATCATCAGTTTTCACCCCTTTCTGACTTCATTTGATATGTTTCATGCATTTAATGATTTATTTTGAGCTAAATGACCCTGAGTTTGAAAAGCCGTACAAATGAACTCTCAAAAGGTTGTAAATTGTCATGACATCATAATTTCACCCACATAGCAACTTCTAAAGAGTTGAGAGGGTTACGGCAAAAACTGGACGCACTTCGTGTACAAATTGGACAATCTCATAAGAAGTATGAGGGTTTCGGACCAAAACTCATCTATTGCAAAGGGATTTCATTTTTAAAAACTTATTTTAACTCCATACTTTTTGTGTGTTCAATATGCACCAGTCAAAGGCACATCATCAATTTTCAATCCTTTCTGACATCATTTGATATTTTTCATGCATTTAATGATTTATTTTGAGCTAAATGCGACCCTGAGTTTGAAAAGCATTACATATGAACTATAAAAAGGTTGTAAATTGGCATGACATCATAATTTCACCCACATAGAAACTTCTAAAGAGTTGATAGGGTTATGGCAAAAACTGGATGCACTTCGTGTACAAATTGGACAATCTCATAAGAAGTATGAGGGTTTGGGACCAAAACTCATCTATTACAAAGGGATTTCAATTTTAATAACTTATTTTAACTCCATACTTTTTGTGTGTTCAATATGCACCATTCAAAGGCACATCATCAATTTTCAAACCTTTCTTACTTCATTTGATATTTTTCATGCATTTAATGATTTATTTTGAGCTAAATGCGACCCTGAGTTTAAAAAGCATTACATATGAACTCTAAAAAGGTTGTAACTTGGCATGACATCACAATTTCCCCCACATAGCAACTTTTAAAGAGTTGAGAGGGTTACGGCAAAAACTGGACGCACTTCGTGTACAAATTGGACAATCTCATAAGAAGTATGAGGGTTTCGGACCAAAACTCATCTATTGCAAAGGGATTTCATTTCTAAAAAGTTATTTTAACTCCATACTTTTTGTGTGTTCAATATGCACCAATTAAAGGAACATCATCAATTTTCAACCCTTTCTCACTTCATTTGATATTGTTCATGCATTTAATGATTTATTTTGAGCTAAATGCGACCATGAGTTTGAAAAGCATTACAAATGAACTCTAAAAATGTTGTAACTTGGCATGACATCATAATTTCACCCACATAGCAACTTCTAAAGAGTTGAGAGGGTTATGGAAAAAAATGGATGCACTTCGTGTACAAATTAGACAATCTCATATGAAGTATGAGGGTTCCGGACCAAAACTCATCTATTACAAAGGGATTTCATTTTTAATAACTTATTTTAACTCCATACTTTTTGTGTGTTCAATATGCACCATTCAAAGGCACATCATAAATTTTCAACCCTTTCGGACTTCATTTGATATTTTTCATGCATTTAATGATTTATTTTGAGCTAAACGCGACCCTGAGTTTGAAAAGCTGTACATATGAACTGTAAAAAGGTTTTAACTTGGCATGATATCCTAATTTCACCCACATAGCAACTTCTAAAGAGTTGAGAGGGTTACGGCAAAAATTGGACGCACTTCGTGTACAAATTGGACAATCTCATAAGAAGTATGAGGGTTTCGAACCAAAACTTATCTATTGCAAAGGGATTTCATTTTTAATAACTTGTTTTAACTCCGTAATTTTTGTCTGTTCCATATGCACCATTCAAAGGCACATCATCAGGTTTCAGCCCTTTCTGACTTCATTTGATATGTTTCATGCATTTAATGATTTATTGTGAGCTAAATGACCCCGAGTTTGAAAAGCCGTACAAATGAACTCTAAAAAGGTTGTAAATTGTCATGACATCATAATTTCACCCACATAGCAACTTCTAAAGAGTTGAGAGGGTTACGGCAAAAACTGGACGCACTTCGTGTACAAATTGGACAATCTCATAAGAAGTATGAGGGTTTCGGACCAAAACTCATCTATTGAAAAGGGTTTTCATTTTTAAAAATTTGTTTTAACTCCATACTTTTTGTGTGTTCAATATGCACCATTCAAAGGCACATCATCAATTTTCAACCCTTTCTGACATCATTTGATATTTTTCATGCATTTAATGATTTATTTTGAGCTAAATGCGACCCTGTGTTTGAAAAGCATTACATATGAACTATAAAAAGGTTGTAAATTGGAATGACATCATAATTTGACCCACATAGAAACTTCTAGAGAGTTGAGAGGGTTATGGCAAAAACTGGATGCACTTCGTGTACAAATTGGACAATCTCATAAGAAGTATGAGGGTTTCGGACCAAAACTCATCTATTACAAAGGGATTTCATTTTTAATAACCTATTCTAACTCCATACTTTTTTTGTGTTCAATATTCACCATTGAAAGGCACATCATCAATTTTCAAACCTTTCTTACTTCATTTGATATTTTAATGCATTTAATGATTTATTTTTAGCTAAATGACCCTGAGTTTGAAAAGCATTACATATGAAATCTAAAAAGGTTGTAACTTGGAATCACATCATAATTTCACCCACATAGCAACTTCTAAAGAGTTGAGAGGGTTATGGCAAAAACTGGATGCACTTCGTGTACAAATTGGACAATCTCATAAGAAGTATGAGGGTTTCGGACCAAAACTCATCTATTACAAAGGGATTTAATTTCTAATAACTTATTTTAAATCCATACTTTTTGTGTGTTCAATATGCACCATTCAAAGGAACATCATCATTTTTCAACCCTTTCTCACTTCATTTGATATTTTTCATGCATTTAATTATTTATTTTGAGCTAAATGCGACCCTGAGTTTGATAAGCATTACAAATGAACTCTAAAAAGTTTGTAACTTGGCATGACATCATAACTTCACCCACATAGCAACTTCTAAAGAGTTGAGAGGGTTATGGCAAAAAATGGACGCACTTCGTGTACAAATTGGACAATCTGATAAGAAGTATGAGGGTTTCGGACCAAAACTCATCTATTACAAAGGGATTTCATTTTTAATAACCTATTTGAACTCCATAATATTTTTGTGTTCAATATGCACCATTCAAAGGCACATCATTAATTTTCAAACCATTCTTACTTCATTTGATATTTTTCATGCATTTAATGATTTATTTTGAGCTAAATGCGACCCTGAGTTTGAAAAGCATTACATATAAACTATAAAAAGGTTGTAAATTGGCATGACATCATAATTTCACCCACATAGCAACTTCTAAAGAGTTGAGAGGGTTATGGAAAAAAGTGGATGCACTTCGTGTACAAATTGGACAATCTCATAAGAAGTATGAGGGTTTCGGACCAAAACTCATCTATTACAAAGGGATTTCATTTTTAATAACCTCTTTTAACTCCATACTTTGTTTGTGTTCAATATTCACCATTCAAACGCACATCATCAATTTTCAAACCTTTCTTACTTCATTTGATATTTTTCATGCATTTAATGATTTATTTTGAGCTAAATGACCCTGAGTTTGAAAAGCATTACGAATGAACTCTAAAAAGGTTGTAACTTGGCATCACATCATAATTTCACCCACATAGCAACTTCTAATGAGTTGAGAGGGTTACGGCAAAAACTGGACGCACTTCGTGTACAAATAGGCCAATCTTATAACAAGTATGAGGGTTTCAGACCAAAACTTATCTATTCCAAAGGGATTTCATTTTTAATAACTTATTTTAAATCCATACTTTTTGTGTGTTAAATATGCACCATATAAAGGCACGTCATCAATTTTCAACCCTTTCTGAATTCATTTGATATTTTTCATGCATTTATTGATTTATTTTGAGCTAAATGACCCTGAGTTTGAAAAGAATTACAAATGAACTCTAAAAAGCTTGTAACTTGGCATGACATCATAATTTCACCCACATAGCAACTTCTAAAGAGTTGAGAGGGTTACGGCAAAAACTGGACGCACTTCGTGTACACATTGGACAATCTCATAAGAAGTATGAGGGTTTCGAACCAAAACTCATCTATTGCAAAGGGATTGCATTTTTAATAACTTGTTTTAACTCCTTAATTTTTGTGTGTTCCATATGCACCATTCAAAGGCACATCATCAATTTTCAGCCCTTTTTGACTTCATTTGATATTTTTCATGCATTTAATGATTTATTTTGAGCTAAATGACCTACAGTTTGAAAAGCAGTACAAATGAACTCTAAAAAGGTTTCAAATTGTCATGACATCATAATTTCACCCACATAGCAACTTCTAAAGAGTTGAGAGGGTTACGGCAAAAACTAGACGCACTTCGTGTACAAATTGGACAATCTCATAAGAAGTATGAGGGTTTCGGACCAAAACTCATCTATTACAAAGGGATTTTATTTTTAATAACTTATTTTAAATCCATACTTTTTGTGTGTTCAATATGCACCATTCAAAGGAACATCATCATTTTTCAACCTTTTCTCACTTCATTTGATATTTTTCATGCATTTAATGATTTATTTTGAGCTAAATGCGACCCTGAGTTTGAAAAGCATTACAAATGAACTCTAAAAAGCTTGTAACTTGGCATGACATCATAACTTCACCCACATAGCAACTTCTAAAGAGTTGAGAGGGTTATGGAAAAAAGTGATGCACTTCGTGTACAAATTGGACAATCTCATAAGAAGTATGAGGGTTTCGGACCAAAACTCATCTATTACAAAGGGATTTCATTTTTAATAACCTTTTTTAACTCCATACTTTTTTTGTGTTCAATATTCACCATTCAAAGGCACATCATCAATTTTCAGCCCTTTCTGACTTCATTTGATATTTTTCATGCATTTAATGATTTATTTTGAGCTAAATGACCCTGAGTTTGAAAAGCAGTACAAATGAACTCTAAAAGGGTTGTAAATTGTCATGAAATCATAATTTCACCCACATAGCAACTTCTAAAGAGTTGAGAGGGTTACGGCAAAAACTAGACGCACTTCGTGTACAAATTGGACAATCTCATAAGAAGTATGAGGGTTTCGGACTAAAACTCATCTATTACAAAGGGATTTTATTTTTAATAACTTATTTTAAATCCATACTTTTTGTGTGTTCAATATGCACCATTCAAAGGAACATCATCATTTTTCAACCCTTTCTCACTTCATTTGATATTTTTCATGCATTTAATGATTTATTTTGAGCTAAATGCGACCCTGAGTTTGATAAGCATTACAAATGAACTCTAAAAAGTTTGTAACTTGGCATGACATCATAACTTCACCCACATAGCAACTTCTAAAGAGTTGAGAGGGTTATGGCAAAAAATGGACGCACTTCGTGTACAAATTGGACAATCTGATAAGAAGTATGAGGGTTTCGGACCAAAACTCACCTATCACAAAGGGATTTCATTTTTAATAACCTATTTGAACTCCATAATTTTTTTGTGTTCAATATGCAACATTCAAAGGCACATCATTAATTTTCAAACCATTCTTACTTCATTTGATATTTTTCATGCATTTAATGATTTATTTTGAGCTAAATGCGACCCTGAGTTTGAAAAGCATTACATATAAACTATAAAAAGGTTGTAAATTGGCATGACATCATAATTTCACCCACATAGCAACTTCTAAAGAGTTGAGAGGGTTATGGAAAAAAGTGGATGCACTTCGTGTACAAATTGGACAATCTCATAAGAAGTATGAGGATTTCGGACCAAAACTCATCTATTACAAAGGGATTTCATTTTTAATAACCTATTTTAACTCCATACTTTTTTTGTGTTCAATATTCACCATTCAAAGGCACATCATCAATTTTCAACCCTTTCTTACTTCATTTGATATTTTTCATGCATTTAATGATTTATTTTGAGCTGAATGCGACCCTGAGTTTGAAAAGCATTACATATGAACTCTAAAAAGGTTGTAACTTGGCATGACATCATAATTTCCCCCACATAGCAACTTCTAAAGAGTTGAGAGGGTTATGGCAAAAACTGGATGCACTTCGTGTACAAATTGGACAATCTCATAAGAAGTATGAGGGTTTCGGACCAAAACTCATCTATTACAAAGGGATTTCATTTTTAATAACCTATTTTAACTCCATACTTCTTGTGTGTTCAATATGCACCATTCAAAGTCACATCATCAATTTTCAACCCTTTCTGACTTCATTTGATATTTTTCATGCATTTCATGATTTATTTTGAGCTAAATGCGACCCTGAGTTTGAAAAGCATTACATATGAACTCTAAAAAGGTTGTAACTTGGCATGACATCATAATTTCCCCCACATAGCAACTTCTAAAGAGTTGAGAGGGTTATGGAAAAAAGTGGATGCACTTCGTGTACAAATTGGACAATCTCATAAGAAGTATGAGGGTTTCGGACCAAAACTCATCTATTACAAAGGGATTTCATTTTAAATAACCTATTTTAACTCCATACTTTTTTTGTGTTCAATATTCACCATTCAAAGGCACATCATCAATTTTCAAACCTTTCTAACTTCATTTGATATTTTTAATGCATTTAATGATTTATTTTGAGCTAAATGACCCTGAGTTTGAAAAGCATTCCAAATGAACTCTAAAAAGGTTGTAACTTGGCATCACATCATAATTTCACCCACATAGCAACTTCTAATGAGTTGACAGGGTTACGGCAAAAACTGGACGCACTTCGTGTACAAATAGGACAATCTCATAAGAAGTATGAGGGTTTCAGACCAAAATTTATCTATTGCAAAGGGATTTAATTTTTAATACCTTATTTTAACTCCGTACTTTTTGTGTGTTAAATATGCACCATATAAAGGCTCGTCATCAATTTTCAACCCTTTCTGAATTCATTTGATATTTTTCATGCATTTAATGATTTATTTTGAGCTAAATGACCGTGAGTTTGAAAAGAATTACAAATGAACTCTAAAAAGATTGTAACTTGGCATGACATCATAATTTCACCCACATAGCAACTTCTAAAGATTTGAGACGGTTACGGCAAAAACTGGACGCACTTCGTGTACAAATTGGACAATCTCATAAGAAGTATGAGGGTTTCGAACCAAAACTCATCTATTGCAAAGGGATTGCATTTTAAATAACTTGTTTTAACTCCTTAATTTTTGTGTGTTCCATATGCACCATTCAAAGGAACATCATCAATTTTCAACCCTTTCTCACTTCATTTGATATTTTTCATGCATTTAATGATTTATTTTGAAGTAAATGCGACCATGAGTTTGAAAAGCATTACAAATGAACTCTAAAAAGGTTGTTACTTGGCATGACATCATAACTTCACCCACATAGCAACTTCTAAAGAGTTGAGAGGGTTATGGCAAAAAATGGATGCACTTCATGTACAAAATGGACAATCTCATAAGAAGTATGAGGGTTTCCGACCAAAACTCATCTATTACAAAGGGATTTCATTTTTAATAACCTATTTGAACTCCATAATTTTTTGTGTTCAATATGCACCAGTCAAAGGCACATCATTAATTTTGAAACCTTTCTTACTTCATTTGATATTTTTCATGCATTTAATGATTTATTTTGAGCTAAATGCGACCCTGAGTTTGAAAAGCATTACATGTGAACTATAAAAAGGTTGTAAATTGGCATGACATCATAATTTCACCCACATAGAAATTTCTAAAGAGTTGACAGGGTTATGGCAAAAACTGGATGCACTTCGTGTACAAATTGGACAATCTCATAAGAAGTATGAGGGTTTCGGACCAAAACTCATCTATTACAAAGGGATTTCATTTTTAATAACATATTTTAACTCGATACTTTTTGTGTGTTAAATATGCATCATTGAAAGGCACATCATCAATTTTCAACCCTTTCTGACTTCATTTCATATTTTTCATGCATTTAATGATTTATTTTGAGCTAAATGCGACCCTGAGTTTGAAAAGCATTACATATGAACTCTAAAAAGGTTGTAACTTGGCATGACATCATAATTTCCCCCACATAGCAACTTCTAAATAGTTGAGAGGGTTATGGAAAAAAGTGGATGCACTTCGTGTACAAATTGGATAATCTCATAAGAAGTATGAGGGTTTCGGACCAAAACTCATCTATTACAAAGGGATTTCATTTTAAATAACCTATTTTAACTCCATACTTTTTTTGTGTTGAATATTCACCATTCAAAGGCACATCATCAATTTTCAAACCTTTCTTACTTCATTTGATATTTTTAATGCATTTAATGATTTATTTTGAACTAAATGACCCTGAGTTTGAAAAGCATTCCAAATGAACTCTAAAAAGGTTGTAACTTGGCATCACATCATAATTTCACCCACATAGCAACTTCTAATGAGTTGAGAGGGTTACGGCAAAAACTGGACGCACTTCGTGTACAAATAGGATAATCTCATAAGAAGTATGAGGGTTTCAGACCAAAACTTATCTATTGCAAAGGGATTTCATTTTTAATAACTTATTTTAACTCCGTACTTTTTGAGTGTTAAATATGCACCATTCAAAGGCACATCATCAATTTTCAACCCTTTCTCAATTCATTTGATATTTTTGATGCATTTAATGATTTATTTTGAGCTAAATGACCCTGAGTTTGAAAAGAAGTACAAATGAACTCTAAAAAGGTTGTAACTTGTCATGACATCATAATTTCACCCACATAGCAAATTCTAAAGAGTTGAGAGGGTTACGGCAAAACTGGACGCACTTCGTGTACAAATTGGACAATCTCATAAGAAGTATGAGGGTTTCGAACCAAAACTCATCTATTGCAAAGGGATTTCATTTTTAATAACTTGTTTTAACTCCTTAATTTTTGTGTGTTCCATATGCACCATTCAAAGGCACATCATCAATTTTCAGCCCTTTCTGACTTCATTTGGTATTTTTCATGCATTTAATGATTTATTTTGAGCTAAATAACCCTGAGTTTGAAAAGCAGTACAAATGAACTCTAAAAAGGTTGTAAATTGTCATGACATCATAATTTCACCCACATAGCAACCTCTAAAGAGTTGAGAGGGTTACGGCAAAAACTAGACGCACTTCGTGTACAAATTGGACAATCTCATAAGAAGTATGAGGGTTTCGGACCAAAACTCATTTATTACAAAGGGATTTTATTTTTAAAAACTTATTTTAACTCCATACTTTTTGTGTGTTCAATATGCACCATTCAAAGGAACATCATCAATTTTCAACCCTTTCTCACTTCATTTGATATTTTTCATGCATTTAATGATTTATTTTGAGCTAAATGCGACCCTGAGTTTGAAAAGCATTACAAGTGAACTCTAAAAAGGTTGTAACTTGGCATGACATCATAACTTCACCCACATAGCAAGTTCTAAAGAGTTGAGAGGGTTACGGCAAAAACTGGACGCACTTCGTGTACAAATTGGACAATCCCATAAGAAGTATGAGGGTTTCGAAGCAAAACTCATCTATTGCAAAGGGATTTCATTTTTAATAACTTATTTTAACTCCATACTTTTTGTTTGTTCAATATGCACCATTCAAAGGCACATCATATACTTTCAACCCTTTCTGACTTCATTTGATATTTTTCATGCATTTAATGATTTATTTTGAGCTAAATGCGACCTTGAGTTTGAAAAGCATTACAAATGAACCCTAAAAAGGTTGTAAAGTGGAATTACCTCATAATTTCACCCACATAGCAACTTCTAAAGATTTTTGTGTGTTCCATGTGCACCATTCAAAGGCACATCATCAATTTTTAGCCCTTTCTGACTTCATTTGATATTTTTCATGCATTTAATGATTTATTTTGAGCTAAATGACCCTGAGTTTGAAAAGCACTACAAATGAACTCTAAAAAGGTTGTAAATTGTCATGACATCATAATTTCACCCACATAGCAACTTCTAAAGAGTTGAGAGGGTTACGGCAAAAACTAGACGCACTTCGTGTACAAATTGGACAATCTCATAAGAAGTATGAGGGTTTCGGACCAAAACTCATCTATTACAAAGGGATTTCATTTTTAATAACCTATTTTAACTCCATACTTTTTGTGTGGTCAATATAGACCATTCAAAGGCACATCATCAATTTTCAAACCTTTCTGACATCATTGGATATTTTTCATGCATTTAATGATTTATTTTGAGCTTAATGCGACCCTGAGTTTGAAAAGCATTACATATGAACTATAAAAAGGTTGTAAATTGGCATGAAATCATAATTTCACCCACATAGAAACTTCTAAAGAGTTGAGAGGGTTATGGCAAAAAGTGGATGCACTTCGTGTACAGATTGGACAATATCATAAGAAGTATGAGGGTTTCGGACCAAAACTTATCTATTACAAAGGGATTTCATTTTTAATAACTTATTTTAACTCCATACTTTTTGTGTGTTCAATATGCACCATTCAAAGGCACATCATCAATTTTCAACCCTTTCTGACTTCATTTGATTTTTTTCATGCATTTAATGATTTATTTTGAGCTAAATGCGACCCTGAGTTTGAAAAGCATTACATGTGACCTCTAAAAAGGTTGTAACTAGGCATGACATCATAATTTCACCTACATAGAAACTTCTAAAGAGTTGAGAGGGTTATGGCAAAAACTGGACGCACTTCGTGTACAAATTGGACAATCTCATAAGAAGTATGAGGGTTCCGGACCAAAACTCATCTATTACAAAGGGATTTCATTTTTAATAACCTATTTTAACTCCATACTTTTTGTGTGTTAAATATGCACCATTGAAAGGCACATCTTCAATTTTCAACCCTTTCAGACTTCATTTGATATTTTTCATGCATTTAATGATTTATTTTGAGCTAAATGCGACCCTGAGTTTGAAAAGCATTACATATGAACTCTAAAAAGGTTGTAACTTGGCATGACATCATAATTTCACCCACATAGCAACTTCTAAAGAGTTGAGAGGGTTATGGCAAAAAGTGGATGCACTTCGTGTACAAATTGGACAATCTCATAAGAAGTGTGAGGGTTTCGGACCAAAACTCATCTATTACAAAGGGATTTCATTTTTAATAACCTATTTTAACTCCATACTTTTTTTGTGTTCAATATTCACCATTCAAAGGCACATCATCAATTTTCAAACCTTTCTTACTTCCTTTGATATTTTTCATGCATTTAATGATTTATTTTGAGCTAAATGACCCTGAGTTTGAAAAGCAGTACAAATGAACTCTAAAAAGGTTGGAACTTGGCATGACATCATAATTTCACCCACATAGCAACTTCTAAAGAGTTGAGAGGGTTACGGCAAAACCTGGACGCACTTCGTGTACAAATTGGACAATCTCATAAGTAGTATGAGGGTTTCGAACCAAAACTCATCTATTGCAAAGGGATTTCATTTTTAATAACTTGCTATAACTCCGTAATTTTTGTGTGTTCCATGTGCACCATTCAAAGGCACATCATCAATTTTTAGCCCTTTCTGACTTCATTTGATATTTTTCATGCATTTAATGATTTATTTTGAGCTAAATGACCCTGAGTTTGAAAAGCAGTACAAATGAACTCTAAAAAGGTTGTAAATTGTCATGACATCATAATTTCACCCACATAGCAACTTCTAAAGAGTTGAGAGGGTTACGGCAAAAACTAGACGCACTTCGTGTACAAATTGGACAATCTCATAAGAAGTATGAGGGTTTCGGACCAAAACTCATCTATTACAAAGGGATTTCATTTTTAATAACCTATTTGAACTCCATAATTTTTTGTGTTCAATATGCACCATTCAAAGGCACATCATTAATTTTCAAACCTTTCTTACTTCATTTGATATTTTTCATGAATTTAATTATTTATTTTGAGCTAAATGACCTTGAGTTTGAAAAGCATTACAAATGAACTCTAAAAAGGTTGTAACTTGGCATTACATCATAATTTCACCCACATAGAAACTTCTAAAGAGTTGAGAGGGTTACAACAAAAATTGGACGCACTTCGTGTACAAATAGGACAATCTCATAAGAAGTATGAGGGTTTCGGACCAAAATTCATCTATTGGAAAGGGATTTCATTTTTAATAACTTATTTTAACTCCATACTTTTTGTGTGTTAAATATGCACCATTCAAAGGCACCTCATCAATTTTCAACCCGTTCTGAATTCATTTGATATTTTTCATACATTTAATGATTTATTTTGAGCTAAATGACCCTGAGTTTGAAAAGCAGTACAAATGAACTCTAAAAAGGTTGTAACTTGGCATGACATCATAATTTCACCCACATAGCAACTTCTAAAGAGTTGAGAGGGTTACGGCAAAACCTGGACGCACTTCGTGTACAAATTGGACAATCTCATAAGTAGTATGAGGGTTTCGAACCAAAACTCATCTATTGCAAAGGGATTTCATTTTTAATAACTTGCTTTAACTCCGTAATTTTTGTGTGTTCCATGTGCACCATTCAAAGGCACATCATCAATTTTTAGCCCTTTCTGACTTCATTTGATATTTTTCATGCATTTAATTATTTATTTTGAGCTAAATGACCCTGAGTTTGAAAAGCAGTACAAATGAACTCTAAAAAGGTTGTAAATTGTCATGACATCATAATTTCACCCACATAGCAACTTCTAAAGAGTTGAGAGGGTTACGGCAAAAACTAGACGCACTTCGTGTACAAATTGGACAATCTCATAAGAAGTATGAGGGTTTCGGACCAAAACTCATCTATTACAAATGGATTTTATTTTTAATAACTTATTATAAATCCATACTTTTTGTGTGTTTAATATGCACCATTCAAAGGAAGATCATCAATTTTCAACCCTTTCTCACTTCATTTGATATTTTCATTCATTTAATGATTTATTTTGAGCTAAATGCGACCCTGAGTTTGAAAAGCATTACAAATGAACTCTAAAAAGGTTGTAACTTGGCCTGACATCATAACTTCACCCACATAGCAACTTCTAAAGAGTTGAGAGGGTTATGGCAAAAAATGGATGCACTTCGTGTACAAATTGGACAATCTCATAAGAAGTATGAGGGTTTCGGACCAAAACTCATCGATTACAAAGGGATTTCATTTTTAATAACCTATTTGAACTCCATAAATTTTTGTGTTCAATATGCACCATTCAAAGGCACATCATTAATTTTCAAAACTTTCTTACTTCATTTGATATTTTTCATGCATTTAATGATTTATTTTGAGCTAAATGACCTTGAGTTTGAAAAGCATTAAAAATGAACTCTAAAAAGGTTGTAACTTGGCATTACATCATAATTTCACCCACATAGAAACTTCTAAAGAGTTGAGAGGGTTACAGGAAAAACTGGACGCACTTCGTGTACAAATAGGACAATCTCATAAGAAGTATGAGGGTTTCGGACCAAAACTCATCTATTGGAAAGGGATTTCATTTTCAATAACTTATTTTAACTCCATAATTTTTGTGTGTTAAATATGCACCATTCAAAGCCACGTCATCAATTTTCAACCCGTTCTGAATTCATTTGCTATTTTTCATACATTTAATGATTTATTTTGAGCTAAATGACCCTGAGTTTGAAAAGCAGTACAAATGAACTCTATAGCTCAAAATAAATCATTAAATGCATGAAAAATATCAAATGAAGTCAGAAAGGGTTGAAAATTGATGATGCGCCTTTGAATCGTGCATATTGAACACACAAAAAGTATGGAGTTAAAATAGGTTATTAAAAATGAAATCCCTTTGCAATAGATGAGTTTTGGTCCGAAACCGTCATACTTCTTATGAGATTGTCCAATTCGTACACGAAGTGCGTCCAGTTTTTGATGTAACCCTCTCAACTCTTTAGAAGTTGCTATGTGGGTGAAATTATTATGTCATGCCAAGTTTCAACATTTTTAGAGTTCATTTGTAATGCTTTTCAAACTTAGGGTCATTTAGCTCAAAATAAATCAATAAATGCATGAAAAATAGCAAATGAAGTCAGAAAGGGTTGAATATTGATGATGTGCCTTTGAATGGTGCATATTGAACACAAAAAAAGTATGGAGTTAAAATAGGTTATTAAAAATGAAATCCCTTTGCAATAGATGAGTTTTGGTCCGAAACCCTCATACTTCTTATGAGATTGTCCAATTTGTACACGAAGTGCATCCAGGTTTTGCCGTAACCCTCTCAACTCTTTAGTAGTTGTTATGTGGGTGAAATTATTATGTCATGCCAAGTTTCAACATTTTTAGAGTACATTTGTAATGCTTTTCAAACTTAGGGTCATTTAGCTCAAAAAAAATCATTAAATGCATGAAAAATATCAAATGAAGTCAGAAAGGGTTGAAAATTGATGATGTGCCTTTGAATGGTGCATATTGAACACACAAAAAGTATGGAGTTAAAATAAGTTATTAAAAATGAAATCCCTTTGTAATAGATGAGTTTTTGTCCAAAACCCTCATACTTCTTATGAGATTGTCCAATTTGTACACGAAGTGCGTCCAGTTTTTGACGTAACCCTCTCAACTCTTTAGAAGTTTCTTTGTGGGTGAATTTATGATGTCATGCCAAGTTACAACCTTTTTAGAGTTCATTTGTACTGATTTTCAAACTCAGGGTCATTTAGCTCAAAATAAATCATTATATGCACGAAAAATATCAAATGTAGTCAGAATGGGTTGAAAATTGATGATGTGCCTTTGAATGGTTCATATTGAACACACAAAAAGTATGGAGTTAAAATAAGTTATGAACAATGAAATCCCTTTGTAATAGATGAGTTTTCGTCCGAAACCCTCATACTTCTTATGAGATTGTCCAATTTGTGCACGTAGTGCATCCAGTATTTGCCATAACCCTCTCAACTCTTTAGAAGTTTCTATTTGGGTGAAATTATGATGTCATGCCAAGTTACAACCTTTTTAGAGTTCATTTGTAATGCTTTTCAAACTCAGCATCATTTAGCTCAAAATAAATCATTAAATGCATGAATAATATCAAACGAAGTCAAAAAGGGTTGAAAATTGATGATGTGCCTTTGAATGGTGCATATTTGACACACAAAAAGTATGGAGTTAAAATAAGTTATTGAAAATGAAATCGCTTTCTAATAGATGAGTTTTCGTCCGAAACCCTCATACTTCTTATGAGATTGTCCAATTTGTACACGAAGTGCATCCAGTTTTTGCCGTAACCCTCTCAACTCTTTATAAGTTTCTATGTGGGTGAAATGATGATGTCATGCCAAGTTACAACCTTTTTAGAGTTCATTTGTACTGCTTTTCAAACTCAGGGTCATTTAGCTCAAAATAAATCATTAAATGCATGAAAAATATCAAATGAAGTCAAAAAGGATTGAAAAATGATCATGTGCCTTTGAATGGTGCATATTGAACACACAAAAAGTATGGAGTTAAAATAAGTTATTAAAAATGAAATCCCTTCGTAATAGATGAGTTTTCGTCCGAAACCATCATACTTCTTATGAGATTGTCCAATTTGTACACGAAGTGCATCCAGTTTTTGCCGTAACCCTCTCAACTGTTTAGAAGTTGCTATGTGGGTGAAATTATGAAGTCATGCCAAGTTACAATCTTTTTAGAATTCATTTGTAATGCTTTTCAAACTCATGGTCATTTAGCTCAAAATAAATCAATAAATCCATGAAAAATAGCAAATGAAGTCAGAAAGGGTTGAATATTGATGATGTGCCTTTGAATGGTGAATATTGAACACACAAAAATTATGGAATTAAAATAAATTATTAAAAATGAAATCCCTTTGTAATAGATGAATTTTCGTCAGAAACCCTTATACTTCTTATGAGATTGTCCAATCTGTACACGAAGTGCATCCAGTTTTTGCCGTTACCCTGTCAACTCTTTAGAAGTTGCTATGTGGGTGAAATTATGATGTCATTCCAAGTTACAACCTTTTTAGAGTTCATTTGTACTGCTTTTTCAAACTCAGGGTCATTTAGCTCAAAATAAATCATTAAATGGATGAAAAATATCAAATGAAGTCAGGAAGGGTTGAAAATTGATGACGTGACTTTGAATGGTGCATATTGAACACACAAAAAGTATGGAGGTAAAATAAGTTATTAAAAATTAAATCCCTTTGTAATAGATGAGTTTTCGTCCGAAACCCTCATACTTCTTATGAGATTGTCCAATTTGTACAGTAAGTGCGTCCAGTTTTTGCCATAACCCTCTCAACTCTTTAGAAGTTTCTATGTGGGTGAAATTATGATGTCATGTCAAGTTACAACCTTTTTAGAGTTCATTTGTACTGCTTTTCAAACTCAGGGTCATTTAGCTCAAAATAAATCATTAAATGCATGAAAAATATCAAACGAAGTCAAAAAGGGTTGAAAATTGATGATGTGCCTTTGAATGGTGAATATTTAACACACAAAAAGTATGGAGTTAAAATAAGTTATTAAAAATGAAATCGCTTTCTAATAGATGAGTTTTCGACCGAAACCATCATTCTTCTTATGAGATTGTCCAATTTGTACACGAAGTGCATCCAGTTTTTGCCGTAACCCTCTCAACTCTTTATAAGTTTCAATGTGGGTGAAATGATGATGTCATGCCAAGTTACAACCTTTTTAGAGTTCATTTGTACTGCTTTTCAAACTCAGGGTCATTTAGCTCAAAATAAATCATTAAATGCATGAAAAGTATCAAATGAAGTCAAAAAGGGTTGAAAAATGATCATGTGCCTTTGAATGGTGCATATTGAACACACAAAAAGTATGGAGTTAAAATAAGTTATTAAAAATGAAATCCCTTCGTAATAGATGAGTTTTCGTCCGAAACCCTCATACTTCTTATGAGATTGTCCAATTTGTACACGAAGTGCATCCAGTTTTTGCCGTAACCCTCTCCACTGTTTAGAAGTTGCTATGTGGGTGAAATTATGATGTCATGCCAAGGTACAATCTTTTTAGAATTCATTTGTAATGCTTTTCAAACTCATGGTCATTTACCTCAAAATAAATCAATAAATCCATGAAAAATATCAAATGAAGTCAGAAAGGGTTGAAAATTGATGATGTGCCTTTGAATGGTGAATATTGAACACACAAAAATTATGGAATTAAAATAAATTATTAAAAATGAAATCCCTTTGTAATACATGAATTTTCGTTAGAAACCCTCATACTTCTGATGAGATTGTCCAATCTGTACACGAAGTGCATCCAGTTTTTGCCGTAACCCTGTCAACTCTTTAGAAGTTGCTATGTGGGTGAAATTATGATGTCATTCCAAGTTACAACCTTTTTAGAGTTCATTTGTACTGCTTTTTCAAACTCAGGGTCATTTAGCTCAAAATAAATCATTAAATGGATGAAAAATATCAAATGAAGTCAGGAAGGGTTGAAAATTGATGATGTGACTTTGAATGTTGCATATTGAACACACAAAAAGTATGGAGGTAAAATAAGTTATTCAAAATTAAATCCCTTTGTAATAGATGAGTTTTCGTCCGAAACCCTCATACTTCTTATGAGATTGTCCAATTTGTACAGTAAGTGCGTCCAGTTTTTGCCATAACCCTCTCAACTCTTTAGAAGTTTCTATGTGGGTGAAATTATGATGTCATGTCAAGTTACAACCTTTTTAGAGTTCATTTGTACTGCTTTTCAAACTCAGGGTCATTTAGCTCAAAATAAATCATTAAATGCATGAAAAATATCAAACGAAGTCAAAAAGGGTTGAAAATTGATGATGTGCCTTTGAATGGTGAATATTTAACACACAAAAAGTATGGAGTTAAAATAAGTTATTAAAAATGAAATCGCTTTCTAATAGATGAGTTTTCGACCGAAACCATCATACTTCTTATGAGATTGTCCAATTTGTACACGAAGTGCACCCAGTTTTTGCCGTAACCCTCTCAACTCTTTATAAGTTTCAATGTAGGTGAAATGATGATGTCATGCCAAGTTACAACCTTTTTAGAGTTCATTTGTACTGCTTTTAAAACTCAGGGTCATTTAGCTCAAAATAAATCATTAAATGCATGAAAAGTATCAAATGAAGTCAAAAAGGGTTGAAAAATGATCATGTGCCTTTGAATGGTGCATATTGAACACACAAAAAGTATGGAGTTAAAATAAGTTATTAAAAATGAAATCCCTTCGTAATAGATGAGTTTTCGTCCGAAACCCTCATACTTCTTATGAGATTGTCCAATTTGTACATGAAGTGCATCCAGTTTTTGCCGTAACCCTCTCCACTGTTTAGAAGTTGCTATGTGGGTGAAATTATGATGTCATGCCAAGGTACAATCTTTTTAGAATTCATTTGTAATGCTTTTCAAACTCATGGTCATTTAGCTCAAAATAAATCAATAAATCCATGAAAAATATCAAATGAAGTCAGAAAGGGTTGAAAATTGATGATGTGCCTTTGAATGGTGAATATTGAACACAGAAAAATTATGGAATTAAAATAAATTATTAAAAATGAAATCCCTTTGTAATACATGAATTGTCGTTAGAAACCCTCATACTTCTGATGAGATTGTCCAATCTGTACACGAAGTGCATCCAGTTTTTGCCGTAACCCTGTCAACTCTTTAGAAGTTGCTATGTGGGTGAAATTATGATGTCATTCCAAGTTACAACCTTTTTAGAGTTCATTTGTACTGCTTTTTCAAACTCAGGGTCATTTAGCTCAAAATAAATCATTAAATGGATGAAAAATATCAAATGAAGTCAGGAAGGGTTGAAAATTGATGATGTGACTTTGAATGGTGCATATTGAACACACAAAAAGTATGGAGGTAAAATAAGTTATTAAAAATTAAATCCCTTTGTAATAGATGAGTTTTCGTCCGAAACCCTCATACTTCTTATGAGATTGTCCAATTTGTACAGTAAGTGCGTCCAGTTTTTGCCATAACCCTCTCAACTCTTTAGAAGTTTCTATGTGGGTGAAATTATGATGTCATGTCAAGTTACAACCTTTTTAGAGTTCATTTGTACTGCTTTTCAAACTCAGGGTCATTTAGCTCAAAATAAATCATTAAATGCATGAAAAATATCAAATGAAGTCACAAAGGGTTGAAAGTTGATGATGTGCCTTTGAATGGTGCATATTGAACAGACAAAAAGAATGGAGTTAAATAAGTTACTAAAAATGAATCCTTTTGTAATAGCTGAGTTTTGGTCTGAAACCCTCATACTTCTTATGAGATTGTCCAATTTGTTCACGAAGTGCATCCAGTTTTTGCCGTAACCCTCTCAACTATTTAGAAGTTGCTATGTGGGTGAAATTATGATTTCATGCCAAGTTACAACCTTTTTAGAGTTCATTGTAATCCTTTTCAAACTTAGGGTCATTTAGCTCAAAATAAATCATTAAATGCATGAAAAATATCAAATGTATTCAGAAAGGGTTGAAAATTGATGATGTGCCTTTGAATGGTGCATATTGAACACACAAAAAGTATGGAGTTAAAATAAGTTACTAAAAATGAAATCCCCTCGTAATAGATGAGTTTTCGTCCGAAACCCTCATACTTCTTATGAGATTGTCCAATTTGTACACGAAGTGCATCCAGTTTTTGCCGTAACCCTCTCCACTATTTAGAAGTTGCTATGTGGGTGAAATTATGATGTCATGCCAAGGTACAATCTTTTTAGAATTCATTTGTAATGCTTTTCAAACTCATGGTCATTTAGCTCAAAATAAATCAATAAATCCATGAAAAATATCAAATGAAGTCAGAAAGGGTTGAAAATTGATGATGTGCCTTTGAATGGTGAATATTGAACACACAAAAATTATGGAATTAAAATAAATTATTAAAAATGAAATCCCTTTGTAATACATGAATTTTCGTTAGAAACCCTCATACTTCTGATGAGATTGTCCAATCTGTACACGAAGCGCATCCAGTTTTTGCCGTAACCCTGTCAACTCTTTAGAAGTTGCTATGTGGGTGAAATTATGATGTCATTCCAAGTTACAACCTTTTTAGAGTTCATTTGTACTGCTTTTTCAAACTCAGGGTCATTTAGCTCAAAATAAATCATTAAATGGATGAAAAATATCAAATGAAGTCAGGAAGGGTTGAAAATTGATGATGTGACTTTGAATAGTGCATATTGAACACACAAAAAGTATGGAGGTAAAATAAGTTATTAAAAATTAAATCCCTTTGTAATAGATGAATTTTCATCCGAAACCCTCATACTTCTTATGAGATTGTCCAATTTGTACAGTAAGTGCGTCAAGTTTTTGCCATAACCCTCTCAACTCTTTAGAAGTTTCTATGTGGGTGAAATTATGATGTCATGTCAAGTTACAACCTTTTTAGAGTTCATTTGTACTGCTTTTCAAACTCAGGGTCATTTAGCTCAAAATAAATCATTAAATGCATGAAAAATATCAAATGAAGTCACAAAGGGTTGAAAGTTGATGATGTGCCTTTGAATGGTGCATATTGAACAGACAAAAAGAATGGAGTTAAATAAGTTACTAAAAATGAATCCTTTTGTAATAGATGAGTTTTGGTCTGAAACCCTCATACTTCTTATGAGATTGTCCAATTTGTTCACGAAGTGCATCCAGTTTTTGCCGTAACCCTCTCAACTCTTTAGAAGTTGCTATGTGGGTGAAATTATGATTTCATGCCAAGTTACAACCTTTTTAGAGTTCATTGTAATCCTTTTCAAACTTAGGGTCATTTAGCTCAAAATAAATCATTAAATGCATGAAAAATATCAAATGTATTCAGAAAGGGTTGAAAATTGATGATGTGCCTTTGAATGGTGCATATTGAACACACAAAAAGTATGGAGTTGAAATAAGCTATTAAAAATGAAATCCATTTGTAATAGCTGAGTTTTAGTCCGAAACCCTCATACTTCTTATGAAATTGTCTAATTTGTACACGAAGTGCGTCCAGTTTTTGCCGTATCCCTCTCAACTTTTAAGAAGTTTCTATGTGGGTGAAATTATGATGTCTTGCCAAGTTACAACCTTTTTAGAGTTCATTTGTACTGCTTTTCAAACTCGGCGTCATTTAGCTCAAAATAAATCATTAAATGCACGAAAAATATCAAACGAAGTCAGAAAGGGTTGAAAATTGATGATGTGCCTTTGAATGATTGATATTGAACACACAAAAAGTATGGAGTTAAAATAAGTTATTAAAAATGAAATCCCTTTGTAATAGATGAGTTTTCGTCTGAAACCTTGATACTTCTTATGAGATTGTCCAATTTGTACACGAAGTGCATCCAGTCTTTGCCGTAACCCTCTCAACTCTTTATAAGTTTCTATTTGGGTGAAATTATGATGTCATGCCAAGTTACAACTTTTTTAGAGTTCATTTGTACTGCTTTTCAAACTTAGCGTCATTTAGCTCAAAATAAATCATTAAATGCATGAAAAATATCAAATGAAGTCAAAAAGGGTTGAAAAATGATCATGTGCCTTTGAATGGTGCATATTGAACACACAAAAAGTATGGAGTTAAAATAAGTTATTAAAAATGAAATCCCTTCGTAATAGATGAGTTTTCGTCCGAAACCCTCATACTTCTTATGAGATTGTCCAATTTGTACACGAAGTGCATCCAGTTTTTGCCGTAACCCTCTCAACTGTTTAGAGGTTGCTATGTGGGTGAAATTATGATGTCATGCCAAGTTACAATCTTTTTGGAATTCATTTGTAATGCTTTTCAAACTCATGGTCATTTAGCTCAAAATAAATCAATAAATCCATGAAAAATATCAAATGAAGTCAGAAAGGGTTGAAAATTGATGATGTGCCTTTGAATGGTGAATATTGAACACACAAAAATTATGGAATTAAAATAAATTATTAAAAATGAAATCCCTTTGTAATAGATGAATTTTCGTCAGAAACCCTCATACTTCTTATGAGATTGTCCAATCTGTACACGAAGTGCATCCAGTTTTTGCCGTAACCCTGTCAACTCTTTAGAAGTTGCCATGTGGGTGAAATTATGATGTCATTCCAAGTTACAACCTTTTTAGAGTTCATTTGTACTGCTTTTTCAAACTGAGGGTCATTAGCTCAAAATAAATCATTAAATGGATGAAAAATATCAAACGAAGTGAGAAAGGGTTGAAAATTGATGATGTGACTTTGAATGGTGCATATTGAACACACAAAAAGTATGGAGGTAAAATAAGTTATTAAAAATTAAATCCCTTTGTAATAGATCAGTTTTCGTCCGAAACCCTCATACTTCTTATGAGATTGTCCAATTTGTACAGTAAGTGCGTCCAGTTTTTGCCATAACCCTCTCAACTCTTTAGAAGTTTCTATGTGGGTGAAATTATGATGTCATGTCAAGTTACAACCTTTTTAGAGTTCATTTGTACTGCTTTTCAAACTCAGGGTCATTTAGCTCAAAATAAATCATTAAATGCATGAAAAATATCAAATGAAGTCACAAAGGGTTGAAAGTTGATGATGTGCCTGTCAATGGTGCATATTGAACAGACAAAAAGAATGGAGTTAAATAAGTTACTAAAAATGAATCCCTTTGTAATAGATGAGTTTTGGTCCGAAACCCTCATACTTCTTATGAGATTGTCCAATTTGTTCACGAAGTGCATCCAGTTTTTGCAGTAACCCTCTCAACTCTTTAGAAGTTGCTATGTGGGTAAAATTATGATTTCATGCCAAGTTACAACCTTTTTAGAGTTCATTGTAATCCTTTTCAAACTTAGGGTCATTTAGCTCAAAATAAATCATTAAATGCATGAAAAATATCAAATGAATTCAGAAAGGGTTGAAAATTGATGATGTGCCTTTGAATGGTGCATATTGAACACACAAAAAGTATGGAGTTGAAATAAGTTATTAAAAATGAAATCCCTTTGTAATAGCTGAGTTTTGGTCCTAAACCCTCATACTTCTTATGAAATTGTCTAATTTGTACACGAAGTGCGTCCAGTTTTTGCCGTATCCCTCTCAACTTTTAAGAAGTTTCTATGTGGGTGAAATTATGATGTCTTGCCAAGTTACAACCTTTTTAGAGTTCATTTGTACTGCTTTTCAAACTCGGCGTCATTTAGCTCAAAATAAATCATTAAATGCACGAAAAATATCAAACGAAGTCAGAAAGGGTTGAAAATTGATGATGTGCCTTTGAATGGTTGATATTGAACACACAAAAAGTATGGAGTTAAAATAAGTTATTAAAAATGAAATCCCTTTGTAATAGATGAGTTTTCGTGTGAAACCTTGATACTTCTTATGACATTGTCCAATTTGTACACGAAGTGCATCCAGTTTTTGCCGTAACCCTCTAAACTCTTTAGAAGTTTCTATTTGGGTGAAATTATGATGTCTTGCCAAGTTACAAACTTTTTAGAGTTCATTTGTAATGCTTTTCAAACTTAGCGTCATTTAGCTCAAAATAAATCATTAAATGCATGAAAAATATCAAATGAAGTCAGAAAGGGTTGAAAATTGATGATGTGCCTTTGAATGGTGCATATTGAACACACAAAGAGTATGGAGTTAAAATAAGTTATTAAAAATGAAAGCGCTTTGTAATAGATGAGTTTTGGTTCGAAACCCTCATACTTCTTATGAGATTGTCCAATTTGTACACGAAGTGCATCCAGTTTTTGCCGTAACCCTCTCAACTCTTTATAAGTTGCTATGTGGGTGAAATTGTGATGTCATGCCAAGTTACATCCTTTTTAGAGTTCATTTGTAATGCTTTTCGAACTCAGCGTCATTTAGCTCAAAATAAATCATTAAATGCATGAAAAATATCAATTGAAGTCAGAAATTGTTGAAAAATGATGATGTGACTTTGAATGGTGCATATGGAACACACAGAAAGTATGAAGTTAAAATAAAAGTTATTAAAAATGAAATCCCTTCGTAATAGATGAGTTTTCGTCCGAAACCCTCATACTTCTTATGAGATTGTCCAATTTGTTCACGAAGTGCATCCAGTTTTTGTCGTAACCCTCTCAACTCTTTAGAAGTTTCTATGTGGGTGAAATTATGATGTCATGCCAAGTTACAACCTTTTCAGAGTTCATTTGTAATGCTTTTCAAACTTAGGGTCATTTAGCTCAAAATAAATCATTAAATGCATGAAAAATATCAAATGAAGTCAGAAACGGTTGAAAATTTATGATGCGCCTTTGAATGGTGCATATTGAACACACAAAAAGTATGGAGTTAAAATAGGTTATTAAAAATGAAATCCCTTTCTAATAGATGAGTTTTGGTCCGAAACCCTTATACTTCTTATGAGATTGTCCAATTTGTACAAGAAATGCATCCAGTTTTTGCCGTAACCCTCTCAACTCTTTAGAAGTTGCTATGTGGGTGAAATTATGATGTCATGCCAAGTTACAACCTTTTTAGAGTTCATTTGTAATGCTTTTCAAACTTAGGGTCATTTAGCTCAAAATAAATCATTAAATGCATGAAAAATATCAAATTAAGTCAGAAAGGGTTGAAAATTGATGATGTGCCTTTGCATGGTGCATATTGAACACACAAAAAGTATGGAGTTAAAATAAGTTATTAAAAATGAAAGCGCTTTGTAATAGATGAGTTTTGGTCCGAAACCCTCATACTTCTTATGAGATTGTCCAATTTGTACACGAAGTGCATCCAGTTTTTGCCGTAACCCTCTCAACTCTTTATAAGTTGCTATGTGGGTGAAATTGTGATGTCATGCCAAGTTACATCCTTTTTAGAGTTCATTTGTAATGCTTTTCGAACTCAGCGTCATTTAGCTCAAAATAAATCATTAAATGCATGAAAAATATCAAATGAAGTCAGAAAGGGTTGAAAATTGATGATGTGCCTTTGAATGGTGCATATTGAACACACAAAGAGTATGGAGTTAAAATAAGTTATTAAAAATGAAAGCGCTTTGTAATAGATGAGTTTTGGTCCGAAACCCTCATACTTCTTATGAGATTGTCCAATTTGTACACGAAGTGCATCCAGTTTTTGCCGTAACCCTCTCAACTATTTATAAGTTGCTATGTGGGTGAAATTGTGATGTCATGCCAAGTTACATCCTTTTTAGAGTTCATTTGTAATGCTTTTCGAACTCAGCGTCATTTAGCTCAAAATAAATCATTAAATGCATGAAAAATATCAATTGAAGTCAGAAATTGTTGAAAAATGATGATGTGACTTTGAATGGTACATATGGAACACACAGAAAGTATGAAGTTAAAATAAAAGTTATTAAAAATGAAATCCCTTCGTAATAGATGAGTTTTCGTCCGAAACCCTCATACTTCTTATGAGATTGTCCAATTTGTTCACGAAGTGCATCCAGTTTTTGTCGTAACCCTCTCAACTCTTTAGAAGTTTCTATGTGGGTGAAATTATGATGTCATGCCAAGTTACAACCTTTTCAGAGTTCATTTGTAATGCTTTTCAAACTTAGGGTCATTTAGCTCAAAATAAATCATTAAATGCATGAAAAATATCAAATGAAGTCAGAAACGGTTGAAAATTTATGATGCGCCTTTGAATGGTGCATATTGAACACACAAAAAGTATGGAGTTAAAATAGGTTATTAAAAATGAAATCCCTTTCTAATAGATGAGTTTTGGTCCGAAACCCTTATACTTCTTATGAGATTGTCCAATTTGTACAAGAAATGCATCCAGTTTTTGCCGTAACCCTCTCAACTCTTTAGAAGTTGCTATGTGGGTGAAATTATGATGTCATGCCAAGTTACAACCTTTTTAGAGTTCATTTGTAATGCTTTTCAAACTTAGGGTCATTTAGCTCAAAATAAATCATTAAATGCATGAAAAATATCAAATTAAGTCAGAAAGGGTTGAAAATTGATGATGTGCCTTTGCATGGTGCATATTGAACACACAAAAAGTATGGAGTTAAAATAAGTTATTAAAAATGAAATCCGTTTGTAATAGATGAGTTTTGGTCCGAAACCCTCATACTTCTTATGAGATTATCCAATTTGTACAAGAAATGCATCCAGTTTTTCCCGTAACCCTCTCAACTCTTTAGAAGTTGCTATGTGGGTGAAATGATGATGTCATGCCAAGTTACAACCTTTTTAGAGATCATTTGTAATGCTTTTCAAACATAGGGTCATTTAGCTCAAAATAAATCATTAAATGCATGAAAAATATCAAATGAAGTCAGAAACGGTTGAAAATTTATGATGTGCCTTTGAATGGTGCATATTGAACACACAAAAAGTATGGAGTTAAAATAGGTTATTAAAAATGAAATCCCTTTGTAATAGATGAGTTTTGGTCCGAAACCCTTATACTTCTTATGAGATTGTCCAATTTGTACACGAAATGCATCCAGTTTTTGCCGTAACCCTCTCAACACTTTAGAAGTTGCTATGTGGGTGAAATTATGATGTCATGCCAAGTTACAACCTTTATAGAGTTCATTTGTAATGCTTTTCAAACTTAGGGTCATTTAGCTCAAAATACATGATTAAATGCATGAAAAATATCAAATTAAGTCAGAAAGGGTTGAAAATTGATGATGTGCCTTTGCATGGTGCATATTGAACACAGAAAAAGTATGGAGTTAAAATAAGTTATTAAAAATGAAATCCCTTTGTAATAGATGAGTTTTGGTCCGAAACCATCATACTTCTTATGAGATTGTCCAATTTGTACACGAAGTGCGTCCAGTTTTTGCCGTAACCCTGTCAACTCTTTAGAAGTTTCTATATGGGTGAAATTATGATGTCTTAACAAGTTACAACCTTTTTAGAATTCATTTGTACTGCTTTTCAAACTCAGGGTCATTTAGCTCAAAATAAATCATTAAATGCACGAAAAATATCAAACGAAGTCAGAAAGGGTTGAAAATTGATGATCTGCCTTTGAATGGTTGATATTGAACACACAAAAAGTATGCAGTTAAAATAAGTTATTAAAAATGAAAGCGCTTTGTAATAGATGAGTTTTGGTCCGAAACCCTCATACTTCTTATGAGATTGTCCAATTTGTACACGAAGTGCATCCAGTTTTTGCCGTAACCCTCTCAACCCTTTATAAGTTGCTATGTGGGTGAAATTGTGATGTCATGCCAAGTTACATCCTTTTTAGAGTTCATTTGTAATGCTTTTCGAACTCAGCGTCATTTAGCTCAAAATAAATCATTAAATGCATGAAAAATATCAATTGAAGTCAGAAATTGTTGAAAAATGATGATGTGACTTTGAATGGTGAATATGGAACACACAGAAAGTATGAAGTTAAAATAAAAGTTATTAAAAATGAAATCCCTTCGTAATAGATGAGTTTTCGTCCGAAACCCTCATACTTCTTATGAGATTGTCCAATTTGTTCACGAAGTGCATCCAGTTTTTGTCGTAACCCTCTCAACTCTTTAGAAGTTTCTATGTGGGTGAAATTATGATGTCATGCCAAGTTACAACCTTTTCAGAGTTCATTTGTAATGCTTTTCAAACTTAGGGTCATTTAGCTCAAAATAAATCATTAAATGCATGAAAAATATCAAATGAAGTCAGAAACGGTTGAAAATTTATGATGCGCCTTTGAATGGTGCATATTGAACACACAAAAAGTATGGAGTTAAAATAGGTTATTAAAAATGAAATCCCTTTCTAATAGATGAGTTTTGGTCCGAAACCCTTATACTTCTTATGAGATTGTCCAATTTGTACAAGAAATGCATCCAGTTTTTGCCGTAACCCTCTCAACTCTTTAGAAGTTGCTATGTGGGTGAAATTATGATGTCATGCCAAGTTACAACCTTTTTAGAGTTCATTTGTAATGCTTTTCAAACTTAGGGTCATTTAGCTCAAAATAAATCATTAAATGCATGAAAAATATCAAATTAAGTCAGAAAGGGTTGAAAATTGATGATGTGCCTTTGCATGGTGCATATTGAACACACAAAAAGTATGGAGTTAAAATAAGTTATTAAAAATGAAATCCGTTTGTAATAGATGAGTTTTGGTCCGAAACCCTCATACTTCTTATGAGATTATCCAATTTGTACAAGAAATGCATCCAGTTTTTCCCGTAACCCTCTCAACTCTTTAGAAGTTGCTATGTGGGTGAAATGATGATGTCATGCCAAGTTACAACCTTTTTAGAGATCATTTGTAATGCTTTTCAAACATAGGGTCATTTAGCTCAAAATAAATCATTAAATGCATGAAAAATATCAAATGAAGTCAGAAACGGTTGAAAATTTATGATGTGCCTTTGAATGGTGCATATTGAACACACAAAAAGTATGGAGTTAAAATAGGTTATTAAAAATGAAATCCCTTTGTAATAGATGAGTTTTGGTCCGAAACCCTTATACTTCTTATGAGATTGTCCAATTTGTACACGAAATGCATCCAGTTTTTGCCGTAACCCTCTCAACACTTTAGAAGTTGCTATGTGGGTGAAATTATGATGTCATGCCAAGTTACAACCTTTATAGAGTTCATTTGTAATGCTTTTCAAACTTAGGGTCATTTAGCTCAAAATACATGATTAAATGCATGAAAAATATCAAATTAAGTCAGAAAGGGTTGAAAATTGATGATGTGCCTTTGCATGGTGCATATTGAACACAGAAAAAGTATGGAGTTAAAATAAGTTATTAAAAATGAAATCCCTTTGTAATAGATGAGTTTTGGTCCGAAACCATCATACTTCTTATGAGATTGTCCAATTTGTACACGAAGTGCGTCCAGTTTTTGCCGTAACCCTGTCAACTCTTTAGAAGTTTCTATATGGGTGAAATTATGATGTATTAACAAGTTACAACCTTTTTAGAATTCATTTGTACTGCTTTTCAAACTCAGGGTCATTTAGCTCAAAATAAATCATTAAATGCACGAAAAATATCAAACGAAGTCAGAAAGGGTTGAAAATTGATGATCTGCCTTTGAATGGTTGATATTGAACACACAAAAAGTATGCAGTTAAAATAAGTTAGTAAAAATGAAATCGCTTTGTAATAGATGAGTTTTCGTCCGAAACCCTCATACTTCTTATGAGATTGTCCAATTTGTACACGAAGTGCATCCAGTTTTTGCCGTAACCCTCTCAACTCTTTATAAGTTGCTATGTGGGTGAAATTGTGATGTCATGCCAAGTTACAACCTTTTTAGAGTTCATTTGTAATGCTTTTCAAACTCAGCGTCATTTAGCTCAAAATAAATCATTAAATGCATGAAAAATATCAATTGAAGTCAGAAATTGTTGAAAATTGATGATGTGCCTTTGAATGGTGCATATGGAACACACAAAAAGTATGAAGTTAAAATAAATGTTATTAAAAATGAAATCCCTTCGTAATAGATGAGTTTTCGTCCGAAACCGTCATACTTCTTATGAGATTGTCCAATTTGTTCACGAAGTGCATCCAGTTTTTGTCGTAACCCTCTCAACTCTTTAGAAGTTTCTATGTGGGTGAAATTATGATGTCATGCCAAGTTACAACCTTTTTAGGGTTCATTTGCAATGCTTTTCAAACTTAGGGTCATTTAGCTCAAAATAAAGCACTAAATGCATGAAAAATATCAAATGAAGTCAGAAAGGGTTGAAAATCGATGATGCGGCTTTGAATGGTGCATATTGAACACACGAAAAGTATGGAGTTAAAATAGGTTATTAAAAATGAAATCCCTTTGTAATAGATGAGTTTTGGTCCGGAACCATCATACTTCTTATGAGATTGTCCAATTTGTACACAAAGTGCATCCAGTTTTTGCCGTAACCCTCTCAACTCTTTAGAAGTTGCTATGTGGGTGAAATGAAGATGTCATGCCAAGTTACAACCTTTTTAGAGATCATATGTAATGGCTTTCAAACTTAGGGTCATTTAGCTCAAAATAAATCATTAAATGCATGAAAAATATCAAATGAAGTCAGAACTGTTGAAAATTTATGATGCGCCTTTGAATGGTGCATATTGAACACACAAAAAGTATGGACTTAAAATAGCTTATTAAAAATGAAATCCCTTCCTAATAGATGAGTTTTGGTCCGAAACCCTTATACTTCTTACGAGATTGTCCAATTTGTACACGAAATGCATCCAGTTTTTGCCGTAACCCTCTCTACTCTTTAGAAGTTGCTATGTGGGTGAAATTATGATGTCATGCCAAGTTACAACCTTTTTAGAGATCATATGTAATGGCTTTCAAACTTAGGGTCATTTAGCTCAAAATAAATCATTAAATGCATGAAAAATATCAAATGAAGTCAGAAACTGTTGAAAATTTATGATGCGCCTTTGAATGGTGCATATTGAACACACAAAAAGTATGGAGTTAAAATAGCTTATTAAAAATGAAATCCCTTCCTAATAGATGAGTTTTGGTCCGAAACCCTTATACTTCTTATGAGATTGTCCAATTTGTACACGAAATGCATCAAGTTTTTGCCGTAACCCTCTCAACTCTTTAGAAGTTGCTATGTGGGTGAAATTATGATGTCATGCCAAGTTACAACCTTTTTAGAGATCATTTGTAATGCTTTTAAAACTTAGGGTCATTTAGCTCAAAATAAATCATTAAATGCATGAAAAATATCAAATTAAGTCAGAAAGGGTTGAAAATTGATGATGTGCCTTTGCATGGTGCATATTGAACACACAAAAAGTATGGAGTTAAAATAAGTTATTAAAAATGAAATCCCTCTGTAATAGATGAGTTTTTGTCCGAAACCCTCATACTTCCTATGAGATTGTCCAATTTATACAAGAAATGCATCCAGTTTTTCCCGTAACTCTCTCAACTCTTTAGAAGTTGCTATGTGGGTGAAATGATGCTGTCATGCCAAGTTACAACCTTTTTAGAGATCATTTGTAATGCTTTTCAAACTTAGGGTCATTTAGCTCAAAATAAATCATTAAATGCATGAAAAACATCAAATGAAGTCAGAAACGGTTGAAAATTTATGATGCGCCTTTGAATGGTGCATATTGGACACACAAAAAGTATGGAGTTAAAATAGGTTATTAAAAGTGAAATCCCTTTGTAATAGATGAGTTTTGGTCTGAAACCCTTATACTTCTTATGAGATTGTCCAATTTGTACACGAAATGCATCCAGTTTTTGCCGTAACCCTCTCAACCTTTTAGAAGTTGCTATGTGGGTGAAATTATGATGTCATACAAAGTTACAACCTTTATAGAGTTTATTTGTAATGCTTTTCAAACTTAGGGTCATTTAGCTCAAAATACATGATTAAATGCATGAAAAATATCAAATTAAGTCAGAAAGGGTTGAAAATTGATGATGTGCCTTTGCATGGTGCATATTGAACACACAAAAAGTATGGAGTTAAAATAAGTTATTAAAAATGAAATCCCTTTGTAATAGATGAGTTTTGGTCCGAAACCCTCATACTTCTTATGAGATTGTCCAATTTGTACACGAAGTGCGTCTAGTTTTTGCCGTAACCCTGTCAACTCTTTAGAAGTTTCTATATGGGTGAAATTATGATGTCTTAACAAGTTACAACCTTTTTAGAATTCATTTGTACTGCTTTTCAAACTCAGGGTCATTTAGCTCAAAATAAATCATTAAATGCACGAAAAATATCAGACGAAGTCAGAAAGGGTTGAAAATTGATGATCTGCCTTTGAATGGTTGATATTGAACACACAAAAAGTATGGAGTTAAAATAAGTTATTCAAAATGAAATCCCTTTGTAATAGATGAGTTTACGTCCGAAACCCTCATACTTCTTATTACATTGTCCAATTTGTTCACGAAGTGCATCCAGTTTTTGCCGTAACCCTCCCAACTCTTTATAAATTGCTATGTGGGTGAAACTACGATGTCATGCCAAGTTACAACCTTTTTAGAGTTCGTTTGTAATGCTTTTCAAACTCAGCGTCATTTAGCTCAAAATAAATCATTAAATGCATGAAAAATATCAATTGAAGTCAGAAAGGGTTGAAAATTGATGATGCGCCTTTGAATGTTGCATATTGAACACACATAAAGTATGGAGTTAAAATAAGTTATTAAAAATGAAATCCCTTTGTAATAGATGAGTTTTGGTCCGAAACCCTCATACTTCTTATGAGATTGTCCAATTTGTACACGAAGTGCATCCACTTTTTTCCATAACCCTCTCAACTCTTTAGAAGTTGCTATGTGGGTGAAATTATGATGTCATGCCAATTTACAACCTTTTTATAGTTTATATGTAATGCTTTTCAAACTCAGGGTCGCATTTAGCTCAAAATAAATCATTAAATGCATGAAAAATATCAAATGAAGTAAGAATGGTTTGAAAATTAATGATGTGCCTTTGAATGGTGCATATGGAACACACAAAAAGTATGAAGTTAAAATAAAAGTTATTAAAAATGAAATCCCTTTGTAATAGATGAGTTTTCGTCCGAAACCCTCATACTTCTTATGAGATTGTCCAATTTGTTCACGAAGTGCATCTAGTTTTTGCCGTAACCCTCTCAACTCTTTAGAAGTTTCTATGTGGGTGAAATTATGATGTCATGCCAAGTTACAACCTTTTTAGAGTTCATTTGTAATGCTTTTCAAACTCAGGGTCATTTAGCTCAAAATAAATCATTAAATGCATGAAAAATATCAAATGAAGTCAGAAAGGGTTGAAAATTGATGATGCGCCTTTGAATGTTGCATATTGAACACACATAAAGTATGGAGTTAAAATAAGTTATTAAAAATGAAATCCCTTTGTAATAGATGAGTTTTAGTCCGAAACCCTCATACTTCTTATGAGATTGTCCAATTTGTACACGAAGTGCATCCAGTTTTTGCCGTAACCCTCTCAACTCTTTATAAGTTGCTATGTGGGTCAAATTATGATGTCATGCCAAGTTACAACCTTTTTAGAGTTCATTTGTAATGCTTTTCAAACTCAGCGTCATTTAGCTCAAAATAAATCATTAAATGCCTGAAAAATATCAATTGAAGTCAGAAAGGGTTGAAAATTGATGATGTGCCTTTGAATGGTGCATATGGAACACACAAAAAGTATGAAGTTAAAATAAAAGTTATTAAAAATGAAATGCCTTCGTAATAGAATGGTTTTCGTCCGAAACCCTCATACTTCTTATGAGATTGTCCAATTTGTTCACGAAGTGCATCCAGTTTTTGCCGTAACCCTCTCAACTCTTTAGAAGTTTCTAAGTGGGTGAAATTATGATGTCATGCCAAGTTACAACCTTTATAGAGTTCATTTGTAATGCTTTTCAAACTTAGGGTCATTTAGCTCAAAATACATGATTAAATGCATGAAAAATATCAAATTAAGTCAGAAAGGGTTGAAAATTGATGATGTGCCTTTGCATGGTGCATACTGAACACACAAAAAGTATGGAGTTAAAATAAGTTATTAAAAATGAAATCCCTTTGTAATAGATGAGTTTTGGTCCGAAACCCTGATACTTCTTATGAGATTGTCCAATTTGTACACGAAGTGCGTCCAGTTTTTGCCGTAACCCTGTCAACTCTTTAGAAGTTTCTATATGGGTGAAATTATGATGTCTTAACAAGTTACAACCTTTCTAGAATTCATTTGTACTACTTTTCAAACTCAGGGTCATTTAGCTCAAAATAAATCATTAAATGCACGAAAAATATCAAACGAAGTTAGAAAGGGTTGAAAATTGATGATCTACCTTTGAATGGTTGATATTGAACACACAAAAAGTATGGAGTTAAAATAAGTTATTCAAAATGAAATCCCTTCGTAATAGATGAGTTTTCGTCCGAAACCCTCATACTTCTTATGAGATTGTCCAATTTGTTCACGAAGTGCATCCAGTTTTTGTCGTAACCCTCACAACTGTTTAGAAGTTTCTATGTGGGTGAAATTATGATGTCATGCCAAGTTACAACCTTTTTAGGGTTCATTTGTAATGCTTTTCAAACTTAGGGTCATTTAGCTCAAAATAAATCACTAAATGCATGAAAAATATCAAATGAAGTCAGAAAGGTTTGAAAATCGATGATGCGGCTTTGAATGGTGCATATTGAACACACGAAAAGTATGGAGTTAAAATAGGTTATTAAAAATGAAATCCCTTTGTAATAGATGAGTTTTGGTCCGAAACCCTCATACTTCTTATGAGATTGTCCAATTTGTACACGAAGTGCATCCAGTTTTTGCCGTAACCCTCTCAACTCTTTAGAAGTTGCTATGTGGGTGAAATGAATATGTCATGCCAAGTTACAACCTTTTTAGAGATCATTTCTAATGGCTTTCAAACTTAGGGTCATTTAGCTCAAAATAAATCATTAAATGCATGAAAAATATCAAATGAAGTCAGAAACGGTTGAAAATTTATGATGCGCCTTTGAATGGTGCATATTGAACACACAAAAAGTATGGAGTTAAAATAGGTTATTAAAAATGAAATCCCTTTCTAATAGATGAGTTTTGGTCGAAACCCTTATACTTCTTCTGAGATTGTCCAATTTGTACACGAAATGCATCCAGTTTTTGCCGTAACCCTCTCAACTCTTTAGAAGTTGCTATGTGGGTGAAATGAAGATGTCATGCCAAGTTACATCCTTTTTAGAGATCATTTCTAATGGCTTTCAAACTTAGGGTCATTTAGCTCAAAATAAATCATTAAATGCATGAAAAATATCAAATGAAGTCAGAAACGGTTGAAAATTTATGATGCGCCTTTGAATGGTGCATATTGAACACACAAAAAGTATGGAGTTAAAATAGGTTATTAAAAATGAAATCCCTTTCTAATAGATGAGTTTTGGTCGAAACCCTTATACTTCTTATGAGATTGTCCAATTTGTACACGAAGTGCATCCAGTTTTTGCCGTAACCCTCTCAACTCTTTAGAAGGTTCTATGTGGGTGAAATGAAGATGTCATGCCAAGTTACAACCTTTTTAGAGATCATTTTGTAATGACTTTCAAACTTAGGGTCATTTAGCTCAAAATAAATCATTAAATGCATGAAAAATATCAAATGAAGTCAGAAAAGGTTGAAAATTTATGATGTGCCTTTGAATGGTGCATATTGAACACACAAAAAGTATGGAGTTAAAATAGGTTATTAAAAATGAAATCCCTTGCTAATAGATGAGTTTTGGTCGAAACCCTTATACTTCTTATGAGATTGTCCAATTTGTACACGAAATGCATCCAGTTTTTGCCGTAACCCTCTCAACTCTTTAGAAGTTGCTATGTGGGTGAAATTATGATGTCATGCCAAGTTACAACCTTTTTAGAGTTCATTTGTAATGCTTTTCAAACTTAGGGTCATTTAGCTCAAAATAAATCATTAAATGCATGAAAAATATCAAATTAAGTCAGAAAGGGTTGAAAATTGATGATGTGCCTTTGCATGGTGCATATTGAACACACAAAAAGTATGGAGTTAAAATAAGTTATTAAAAATGAAATCCCTTTGTAATAGATGAGTTTTGGTCCGAAACCCTCATACTTCTTATGAGATTGTCCAATTTGTACAAGAAATGCATCCAGTTTTTCCCGCAACTCTCTCAACTCTTTAGAAGTTGCTATGTGGGTGAAATGATGATGTCATGCCAAGTTACAACCTTTTTAGAGATCATTTGTAATGCTTTTCAAACTTAGGGTCATTTAGGTCAAAATAAATCATTAAATGCATGAAAAATATCAAATGAAGTCAGAAACGGTTGAAAATTTATGATGCGCCTTTGAATGGTGCATATTGAACACACAAAATGTATTGAGTTAAAATAGGTTATTAAAAATGAAATCCCTTTGTAATAGATGAGTTTTGGTCCGAAACCCTCATACTTCTTTTGAGATTGTACAATTTGTACAAGAAATGCATCCAGTTTTTCCCGTAACTCTCTCAACTCTTTAGAAGTTGCTATGTGGGTGAAATGATGATGTCATGCCAAGTTACAACCTTTTTAGAGATCATTTGTAATGCTTTTCAAACTTAGGGTCATTTAGCTCAAAATAAATCATTAAATGCATGAAAAATATCAAATGAAGTCAGAAACGGTTGAAAATTTATGATGCGCCTTTGAATGGTGCATATTGAACACACAAAAAGTATGGAGTTAAAATAGGTTATTAAAAATGAAATCCCTTTGTAATAGATGAGTTTTGGTCCGAAACCCTCATACTTCTTATGAGATTGTCCAATTTGTACAAGAAATGCATCCAGTTTTTCCCGTAACTCTCTCAACTCTTTAGAAGTTGCTATGTGGGTGAAATGATGATGTCATGCCAAGTTACAATCTTTTTAGAGATCATTTGTAATGCTTTTCAAACTTAGGGTCATTTAGCTCAAAATAAATCATTAAATGCATGAAAAATATCAAATGAAGTCAGAAACGGTTGAAAATTTATGATGCGCCTTTGAATGGTGCATATTGAACACACAAAAAGTATGGAGTTAAAATAGGTTATTAAAAATGAAATCCCTTTGTAATAGATGAGTTTTGGTCCGAAACCCTTATACTTCTTATGAGATTGTCCAATTTGTACACGAAATGCATCCAGTTTTTGCCGTAACCCTCTCAACTCTTTAGAAGTTGCTATGTGGGTGAAATTATGATGTCATGCCAAGTTACAACCTTTATAGAGTTCATTTGTAATGCTTTTCAAACTTAGGGTCATTTAGCTCAAAATACATGATTAAATGCATGAAAAATATAAAATTAAGTCAGAAAGGGTTGAAAATTGATGATGTGCCTTTGCATGGTGCATATTGAACACACAAAAAGTATGGAGTTAAAATAAGTTATTAAAAATGAAATCCCTTTGTAATAGATGAGTTTTGGTCCGAAACCCTCATACTTCTTATGAGATTGTCCAATTTATACACGAAGTGCGTGCAGTTTTTGCCGTAACCCTGTCAACTCTTTAGAAGTTTCTATATGGGTGAAATTATGATGTATTAACAAGTTACAACCTTTTTAGAATTCATTTGTACTGCTTTTCAAACTCAGGGTCATTTAGCTCAAAATAAATCATTAAATGCACGAAAAATATCAAACGAAGTCAGAAAGGGTTGAAAATTGATGATCTGCCTTTGAATGGTTGATATTGAACACACAAAAAGTATGGAGTTAAAATAAGTTATTCAAAATGAAATCCCTTCGTAATAGATGAGTTTTCGTCCGAAACCCTCATACTTCTTATGAGATTGTCCAATTTGTTCACGAAGTGCATCCAGTTTTTGTCGTAACCCTCAAAACTGTTTAGAAGTTTCTATGTGGGTGAAATTATGATGTCATGCCAAGTTACAACCTTTTTAGGGTTCATTTGTAATGCTTTTCAAACTTAGGGTCATTTAGCTAAAAAATAAATCACTAAATGCATGAAAAATATCAAATGAAGTCAGAAAGGGTTGAAAATCGATGATGCGGCTTTGAATGGTGCATATTGAACACACGAAAAGTTTGGAGTTAAAATAGGTTATTAAAAATGAAATCCCTTTGTAATAGATGAGTTTTGGTCCGAAACCCTCATACTTCTTATGAGATTGTCCAATTTGTACACGAAGTGCATCCAGTTTTTGCCGTAACCCTCTCAACTCTTTAGAAGTTGCTATGTGGGTGAAATGAAGATGTCATGCCAAGTTACAACCTTTTTAGAGATCATTTCTAATGGCTTTCAAACTTAGGGTCATTTAGCTCAAAATAAATCATTAAATGCATGAAAAATATCAAATGAAGTCAGAAACGGTTGAAAATTTATGATGCGCCTTTGAATGGTGGATATTGAACACACAAAAAGTGTAGAGTTAAAATAGGTTATTAAAAATGAAATCCCTTTCTAATAGATGAGTTTTGGTCCGAAACCCTTATACTTCTTATGAGATTGTCCAATTTGTACACGATAAGGATCCAGTTTTTGCCGTAACCCTCTCAACTCTTTAGAAGTTGCTATGTGGGTGAAATTATGATGTCATGCCAAGTTACAACCTTTTTAGAGTTCATTTGTAATGCTTTTCAAACTTAGGGTCATTTAGCTCAAAATAAATCATTAAATGCATGAAAAATATCAAATTAAGTCAGAAAGGGTTGAAAATTGATGATGTGCCTTTGCATGGTGCATATTGAACACACAAAAAGTATGGAGTTAAAATAAGTTATTAAAAATGAAATCCCTTTGTAATAGATGAGTTTTGGTCCTAAACCCTCATACTTCTTATGAGATTGTCCAATTTGTACAAGAAATGCATCCAGTTTTTCCCGTAACTCTCTCAACTCTTTAGAAGTTGCTATGTGGGTGAAATGATGATGTGATGCCAAGTTACAACCTTTTTAGAGATCATTTGTAATGCTTTTCAAACTTAGGGTCATTTAGCTCAAAATAAATCATTAAATGCATGAAAAATATCAAATGAAGTCAGAAACGGTTGAAAATTTATGATGCGCCTTTGAATGGTGGATATTGAACACACAAAAAGTGTAGAGTTAAAATAGGTTATTAAAAATGAAATCCCTTTCTAATAGATGAGTTTTGGTCCGAAACCCTTATACTTCTTATGAGATTGTCCAATTTGTACACGATAAGGATCCAGTTTTTGCCGTAACCCTCTCAACTCTTTAGAAGTTGCTATGTGGGTGAAATTATGATGTCATGCCAAGTTACAACCTTTTTAGAGTTCATTTGTAATGCTTTTCAAACTTAGGGTCATTTAGCTCAAAATAAATCATTAAATGCATGAAAAATATCAAATTAAGTCAGAAAGGGTTGAAAATTGATGATGTGCCTTTGCATGGTGCATATTGAACACACAAAAAGTATGGAGTTAAAATAAGTTATTAAAAATGAAATCCCTTTGTAATAGATGAGTTTTGGTCCTAAACCCTCATACTTCTTATGAGATTGTCCAATTTGTACAAGAAATGCATCCAGTTTTTCCCGTAACTCTCTCAACTCTTTAGAAGTTGCTATGTGGGTGAAATGATGATGTGATGCCAAGTTACAACCTTTTTAGAGATCATTTGTAATGCTTTTCAAACTTAGGGTCATTTAGCTCAAAATAAATCATTAAATGCATGAAAAATATCAAATGAAGTCAGAAACGGTTGAAAATTTATGATGCGCCTTTGAATGGTGCATATTGAACACACAAAAAGTATGGAGTTAAAATAGGTTATTAAAAATGAAATCCCTTTGTAATAGATGAGTTTTGGTCCGAAACCCTTATACTTCTCATGAGATTGTCCAATTTGTACACGAAATGCATCCAGTTTTTGCCGTAACCCTCTCAACTCTTTAGAAGTTGCTATGTGGGTGAAATTATGATGTAATGCCAAGTTACAACCTTTTTAGGGTTCATTTGCAATGCTTTTCAAACTTAGGGTCATTTAGCTCAAAATAAAGCACTAAATGCATGAAAAATATCAAATGAAGTTAGAAAGGGTTGAAAATCGATGATGCGGCTTTGACTGGTGCATATTGAACACACGAAAAGTATGGAGTTAAAATAGGTTATTAAAAATGAAATCCCTTTGTAATAGATGAGTTTTGGTCCGAAACCCTCATACTTCTTATGAGATTGTCCAATTTGTACACAAAGTGCATCCAGTTTTTGCCGTAACCCTCTCAACTCTTTAGAAGTTGCTATGTGGGTGAAATGAAGATGTCATGCCAAGTTACAACCTTTTTAGAGATCATATGTAATGGATTTCAAACTTAGGGTCATTTAGCTCAAAATAAATCATTAAATGCATGAAAAATATCAAATGAAGTCAGAAAGGGTTGAAAATCGATGATGCGGCTTTCAATGGTGCATATTGAACACACGAAAAGTTTGGAGTTAAAATAGGTTATTAAAAATGAAATACCTTTGTAATAGATGAGTTTTGGTCCGAAACCCTCATACTTCTTATGAGATTGTCCAATTTGTACACGAAGTGCATCCAGTTTTTGCCGTAACCCTCTCAACTCTTTAGAAGTTGCTATGTGGGTGAAATGAAGATGTCATGCCAAGTTACAACCTTTTTAGAGATCATTTCTAATGGATTTCAAACTTAGGGTCATTTAGCTCAAAATAAATCATTAAATGCATGAAAAATATCAAATGAAGTCAGAAACGGTTGAAAATTTATGATGCGCCTTTGAATGGTGCATATTGAACACACAAAAAGTATAGAGTTAAAATAGGTTATTAAAAATGAAATCCCTTTCTAATAGATGAGTTTTGGTCCGAAACCCTTATACTTCTTATGAGATTGTCCAATTTGTACACGATAAGCATCCAGTTTTTGCCGTAACCCTCTCAACTCTTTAGAAGTTGCTATGTGGGTGAAATTATGATGTCATGCCAAGTTACAACCTTTTTAGAGTTCATTTGTAATGCTTTTCAAACTTAGGGTCATTTAGCTCAAAATAAATCATTAAATGCATGAAAAATATCAAATTAAGTCAGAAAGGGTTGAAAATTGATGATGTGCCTTTGCATGGTGCATATTGAACACACAAAAAGTATGGAGTTAAAATAAGTTATTAAAAATGAAATCCCTTTGTAATAGATGAGTTTTGGTCCGAAACCCTCATACTTCTTATGAGATTGTCCAATTTGTACAAGAAATGCATCCAGTTTTTCCCGTAACTCTCTCAACTCTTTAGAAGTTGCTATGTGGGTGAAATGATGATGTCATGCCAAGTTACAACCTTTTTAGAGATCATTTGTAATGCTTTTCAAACTTAGGGTCATTTAGCTCAAAATAAATCATTAAATGCATGAAAAATATCAAATGAAGTCAGAAACGGTTGAAAATTTATGATGCGCCTTTGAATGGTGCATATTGAACACACAAAAAGTATGGAGTTAAAATAGGTTATTAAAAATGAAATCCCTTTGTAATAGATGAGTTTTGGTCCGAAACCCTTATACTTCTCATGAGATTGTCCAATTTGTACACAAAATGCATCCAGTTTTTGCCGTAACCCTCTCAACTCTTTAGAAGTTGCTATGTGGGTGAAATTATGATGTCATGCCAAGTTACAACCTTTTTAGGGTTCATTTGCAATGCTTTTCAAACTTAGGGTCATTTAGCTCAAAATAAAGCACTAAATGCATGAAAAATATCAAATGAAGTCAGAAAGGGTTGAAAATCGATGATGCGGCTTTGAATGGTGCATATTGAACACACGAAAAGTATGGAGTTAAAATAGGTTATTAAAAATGAAATCCCTTTGTAATAGATGAGTTTTGGTCCGAAACCCTCATACTTCTTATGAGATTGTCCAATTTGTACACAAAGTGCATCCAGTTTTTGCCGTAACCCTCTCAACTCTTTAGAAGTTGCTATGTGGGTGAAATGAAGATGTCATGCCAAGTTACAACCTTTTTAGAGATCATATGTAATGGCTTTCAAACTTAGGGTCATTTAGCTCAAAATAAATCATTAAATGCATGAAAAATATCAAATGAAGTCAGAAACGGTTGAAAATTTATGATGCGCCTTTGAATGGTGCATATTGAACACACAAAAAGTATGGAGTTAAAATAGCTTATTAAAAATGAAATCCCTTTCTAATAGATGAGTTTTGGTCCGAACCCTTATACTTCTTATGAGATGGTCCAATTTGTACACGAAATGCATCAAGTTTTTGCCGTAACCCTCTCAACTCTTTAGAAGTTGCTATGTGGGTGAAATTATGATGTCATGCCAAGTTACAACCTTTTTAGAGATCATTTGTAATGCTTTTCAAACTTAGGGTCATTTAGCTCAAAATAAATCATTAAATGCATGAAAAATATCAAATGAAGTCAGAAACGGTTGAAAATTTATGATGCGCCTTTGAATGGTGGATATTGAACACACAAAAAGTGTAGAGTTAAAATAGGTTATTAAAAATGAAATCCCTTTCTAATAGATGAGTTTTGGTCCGAAACCCTTATACTTCTTATGAGATTGTCCAATTTGTACACGATAAGGATCCAGTTTTTGCCGTAACCCTCTCAACTCTTTAGAAGTTGCTATGTGGGTGAAATTATGATGTCATGCCAAGTTACAACCTTTTTAGAGTTCATTTGTAATGCTTTTCAAACTTAGGGTCATTTAGCTCAAAATAAATCATTAAATGCATGAAAAATATCAAATTAAGTCAGAAAGGGTTGAAAATTGATGATGTGCCTTTGCATGGTGCATATTGAACACACAAAAAGTATGGAGTTAAAATAAGTTATTAAAAATGAAATCCCTTTGTAATAGATGAGTTTTGGTCCTAAACCCTCATACTTCTTATGAGATTGTCCAATTTGTACAAGAAATGCATCCAGTTTTTCCCGTAACTCTCTCAACTCTTTAGAAGTTGCTATGTGGGTGAAATGATGATGTGATGCCAAGTTACAACCTTTTTAGAGATCATTTGTAATGCTTTTCAAACTTAGGGTCATTTAGCTCAAAATAAATCATTAAATGCATGAAAAATATCAAATGAAGTCAGAAACGGTTGAAAATTTATGATGCGCCTTTGAATGGTGCATATTGAACACACAAAAAGTATGGAGTTAAAATAGGTTATTAAAAATGAAATCCCTTTGTAATAGATGAGTTTTGGTCCGAAACCCTTATACTTCTCATGAGATTGTCCAATTTGTACACGAAATGCATCCAGTTTTTGCCGTAACCCTCTCAACTCTTTAGAAGTTGCTATGTGGGTGAAATTATGATGTAATGCCAAGTTACAACCTTTTTAGGGTTCATTTGCAATGCTTTTCAAACTTAGGGTCATTTAGCTCAAAATAAAGCACTAAATGCATGAAAAATATCAAATGAAGTTAGAAAGGGTTGAAAATCGATGATGCGGCTTTGACTGGTGCATATTGAACACACGAAAAGTATGGAGTTAAAATAGGTTATTAAAAATGAAATCCCTTTGTAATAGATGAGTTTTGGTCCGAAACCCTCATACTTCTTATGAGATTGTCCAATTTGTACACAAAGTGCATCCAGTTTTTGCCGTAACCCTCTCAACTCTTTAGAAGTTGCTATGTGGGTGAAATGAAGATGTCATGCCAAGTTACAACCTTTTTAGAGATCATATGTAATGGATTTCAAACTTAGGGTCATTTAGCTCAAAATAAATCATTAAATGCATGAAAAATATCAAATGAAGTCAGAAAGGGTTGAAAATCGATGATGCGGCTTTCAATGGTGCATATTGAACACACGAAAAGTTTGGAGTTAAAATAGGTTATTAAAAATGAAATACCTTTGTAATAGATGAGTTTTGGTCCGAAACCCTCATACTTCTTATGAGATTGTCCAATTTGTACACGAAGTGCATCCAGTTTTTGCCGTAACCCTCTCAACTCTTTAGAAGTTGCTATGTGGGTGAAATGAAGATGTCATGCCAAGTTACAACCTTTTTAGAGATCATTTCTAATGGATTTCAAACTTAGGGTCATTTAGCTCAAAATAAATCATTAAATGCATGAAAAATATCAAATGAAGTCAGAAACGGTTGAAAATTTATGATGCGCCTTTGAATGGTGCATATTGAACACACAAAAAGTATAGAGTTAAAATAGGTTATTAAAAATGAAATCCCTTTCTAATAGATGAGTTTTGGTCCGAAACCCTTATACTTCTTATGAGATTGTCCAATTTGTACACGATAAGCATCCAGTTTTTGCCGTAACCCTCTCAACTCTTTAGAAGTTGCTATGTGGGTGAAATTATGATGTCATGCCAAGTTACAACCTTTTTAGAGTTCATTTGTAATGCTTTTCAAACTTAGGGTCATTTAGCTCAAAATAAATCATTAAATGCATGAAAAATATCAAATTAAGTCAGAAAGGGTTGAAAATTGATGATGTGCCTTTGCATGGTGCATATTGAACACACAAAAAGTATGGAGTTAAAATAAGTTATTAAAAATGAAATCCCTTTGTAATAGATGAGTTTTGGTCCGAAACCCTCATACTTCTTATGAGATTGTCCAATTTGTACAAGAAATGCATCCAGTTTTTCCCGTAACTCTCTCAACTCTTTAGAAGTTGCTATGTGGGTGAAATGATGATGTCATGCCAAGTTACAACCTTTTTAGAGATCATTTGTAATGCTTTTCAAACTTAGGGTCATTTAGCTCAAAATAAATCATTAAATGCATGAAAAATATCAAATGAAGTCAGAAACGGTTGAAAATTTATGATGCGCCTTTGAATGGTGCATATTGAACACACAAAAAGTATGGAGTTAAAATAGGTTATTAAAAATGAAATCCCTTTGTAATAGATGAGTTTTGGTCCGAAACCCTTATACTTCTCATGAGATTGTCCAATTTGTACACAAAATGCATCCAGTTTTTGCCGTAACCCTCTCAACTCTTTAGAAGTTGCTATGTGGGTGAAATTATGATGTCATGCCAAGTTACAACCTTTTTAGAGATCATTTGCAATGCTTTTCAAACTTAGGGTCATTTAGCTCAAAATAAAGCACTAAATGCATGAAAAATATCAAATGAAGTCAGAAAGGGTTGAAAATCGATGATGCGGCTTTGAATGGTGCATATTGAACACACGAAAAGTATGGAGTTAAAATAGGTTATTAAAAATGAAATCCCTTTGTAATAGATGAGTTTTGGTCCGAAACCCTCATACTTCTTATGAGATTGTCCAATTTGTACACAAAGTGCATCCAGTTTTTGCCGTAACCCTCTCAACTCTTTAGAAGTTGCTATGTGGGTGAAATGAAGATGTCATGCCAAGTTACAACCTTTTTAGAGATCATATGTAATGGCTTTCAAACTTAGGGTCATTTAGCTCAAAATAAATCATTAAATGCATGAAAAATATCAAATGAAGTCAGAAACGGTTGAAAATTTATGATGCGCCTTTGAATGGTGCATATTGAACACACAAAAAGTATGGAGTTAAAATAGCTTATTAAAAATGAAATCCCTTTCTAATAGATGAGTTTTTGTCCGAACCCTTATACTTCTTATGAGATGGTCCAATTTGTACACGAAATGCATCAAGTTTTTGCCGTAACCCTCTCAACTCTTTAGAAGTTGCTATGTGGGTGAAATTATGATGTCATGCCAAGTTACAACCTTTTTAGAGATCATTTGTAATGCTTTTCAAACTTAGGGTCATTTAGCTCAAAATAAATCATTAAATGCATGAAAAATATCAAATTAAGTGAGAAAGGGTTGAAAATTGATGAGGTGCCTTTGCATGGTGCATATTGAACACACAAAAAGTATGGAGTTAAAATAAGTTATTAAAAATGAAATCCCTTTGTAATAGATGAGTTTTTGTCCGAAACCCTCATACTTCCTATGAGATTGTCCAATTTATACAAGAAATGCATCCAGTTTTTCCCGTAACCCTCTCAACTCTTTAGAAGTTGCTATGTGGGTGAAATGATGCTGTCATGCCAAGTTACAACCTTTTTAGAGATCATTTGTAATGCTTTTCAAACTTAGGGTCATTTAGCTCAAAATAAATCATTAAATGCATGAAAAATATCAAATGAAGTCAGAAACGGTTGAAAATTTATGATGCGCCTTTGAATGGTGCATATTGGACACACAAAAAGTATGGAGTTAAAATAGGTTATTAAAAGTGAAATCCCTTTGTAATAGATGAGTTTTGGTCTGAAACCCTTATACTTCTTATGAGATTGTCCAATTTGTACACGAAATGCATCCAGTTTTTGCCGTAACCCTCTCAACTCTTTAGAAGTTGCTATGTGGGTGAAATTATGATGTCATGCCAAGTTACAACCTTTATAGAGTTTATTTGTAATGCTTTTCAAACTTAGGGTCATTTAGCTCAAAATACATGATTAAATGCATGAAAAATATCAAATTAAGTCAGAAAGGGTTGAAAATTGATGATGTGCCTTTGCATGGTGCATATTGAACACACAAAAAGTATGGAGTTAAAATAAGTTATTAAAAATGAAATCCCTTTGTAATAGATGAGTTTTGGTCCGAAACCCTCATACTTCTTATGAGATTGTCCAATTTGTACACGAAGGGCGTCCAGTTTTTGCCGTAACCCTGTCAACTCTTTAGAAGTTTCTATATGGGTGAAATTATGATGTCTTAACAAGTTACAACCTTTTTAGAATTCATTTGTACTGCTTTTCAAACTCAGGGTCATTTAGCTCAAAATAAATCATTAAATGCACGAAAAATATCAGACGAAGTCAGAAAGGGTTGAAAATTGATGATCTGCCTTTGAATGGTTGATATTGAACACACAAAAAGTATGGAGTTAAAATAAGTTATTCAAAATGAAATCCCTTTGTAATAGATGAGTTTTCGTCCGAAACCCTCATACTTCTTATTAGATTGTCCAATTTGTTCACGAAGTGCATCCAGTTTTTGCCGTAACCCTCCCAACTCTTTATAAGTTGCTATGTGGGTGAAATTACGATGTCATGCCAAGTTACAACCTTTTTAGAGTTCGTTTGTAATGCTTTTCAAACTCAGCGTCATTTAGCTCAAAATAAATCATTAAATGCATGAAAAATATCAATTGAAGTCAGAAAGGGTTGAAAATTGATGATGTGCCTTTGAATGGTGCATATGGAACACACAAAAAGTATGAATTTAAAATAAAAGTTATTAAAAATGAAATACCTTCGTAATAGATGAGTTTTCGTCCGAAACCCTCATACTTCTGATGAGATTGTCCAATTTGTTCACGAAGTGCATCCAGTTTTTGCCGTAACCCTCTCAACTCTTTAGAAGTTTCTATGTGGGTGAAATTATGATGTCATGCCAAGTTACAACCTTTTTAGAGTTCATTTGTAATGCTTTTCAAACTCAGGGTCATTTAGCTCAAAATAAATCATTAAATGCATGAAAAATATCAAATGAAGTCAGAAAGGGTTGAAAATTGATGATGCGCCTTTGAATGGTGCATATTGAACACACATAAAGTATGGAGTTAAAATAAGTTATTAAAAATGAAATCCCTTTGTAATAGATGAGTTTTGGTCCGAAACCCTCATATTTCTTATGAGATTGTCCAATTTGTACACGAAGTGCATCCAGTTTTGCCGCAACCCTCTCAACTCTTTATAAGTTGCTATGTGGGTGAAATTATGATGTCATGCCAAGTTACAACCTTTTTAGAGTTAATTTGTAATGCTTTGCAAACTCAGCGTCATTTAGCTCAAAATAAATCACTAAATGCCTGAAAAATATCAATTGAAGTCAGAAAGGGTTGAAAATTGATGATGTGCCTTTGAATGGTGCATATGGAACACACAAAAAGTATGAAGTTAAAATAAAAGTTATTCAAAATGAAATGCCTTCATAATAGAATGGTTTTCGTCCGAAACCCTCATACTTCTTATGAGATTGTCCAATTTGTACACGAAGGGCGTCCAGTTTTTGCCGTAACCCTGTCAACTCTTTAGAAGTTTCTATATGGGTGAAATTATGATGTCTTAACAAGTTACAACCTTTTTAGAATTCATTTGTACTGCTTTTCAAACTCAGGGTCATTTAGCTCAAAATAAATCATTAAATGCACGAAAAATATCAGACGAAGTCAGAAAGGGTTGAAAATTGATGATCTGCCTTTGAATGGTTGATATTGAACACACAAAAAGTATGGAGTTAAAATAAGTTATTCAAAATGAAATCCCTTTGTAATAGATGAGTTTTCGTCCGAAACCCTCATACTTCTTATTAGATTGTCCAATTTGTTCACGAAGTGCATCCAGTTTTTGCCGTAACCCTCCCAACTCTTTATAAGTTGCTATGTGGGTGAAATTACGATGTCATGCCAAGTTACAACCTTTTTAGAGTTCGTTTGTAATGCTTTTCAAACTCAGCGTCATTTAGCTCAAAATAAATCATTAAATGCATGAAAAATATCAATTGAAGTCAGAAAGGGTTGAAAATTGATGATGTGCCTTTGAATGGTGCATATGGAACACACAAAAGTATGAATTTAAAATAAAAGTTATTAAAAATGAAATACCTTCGTAATAGATGAGTTTTCGTCCGAAACCCTCATACTTCTGATGAGATTGTCCAATTTGTTCACGAAGTGCATCCAGTTTTTGCCGTAACCCTCTCAACTCTTTAGAAGTTTCTATGTGGGTGAAATTATGATGTCATGCCAAGTTACAACCTTTTTAGAGTTCATTTGTAATGCTTTTCAAACTCAGGGTCATTTAGCTCAAAATAAATCATTAAATGCATGAAAAATATCAAATGAAGTCAGAAAGGGTTGAAAATTGATGATGCGCCTTTGAATGGTGCATATTGAACACACATAAAGTATGGAGTTAAAATAAGTTATTAAAAATGAAATCCCTTTGTAATAGATGAGTTTTGGTCCGAAACCCTCATATTTCTTATGAGATTGTCCAATTTGTACACGAAGTGCATCCAGTTTTGCCGCAACCCTCTCAACTCTTTATAAGTTGCTATGTGGGTGAAATTATGATGTCATGCCAAGTTACAACCTTTTTAGAGTTAATTTGTAATGCTTTGCAAACTCAGCGTCATTTAGCTCAAAATAAATCATTAAATGCCTGAAAAATATCAATTGAAGTCAGAAAGGGTTGAAAATTGATGATGTGCCTTTGAATGGTGCATATGGAACACACAAAAAGTATGAAGTTAAAATAAAAGTTATTCAAAATGAAATGCCTTCATAATAGAATGGTTTTCGTCCGAAACCCTCATACTTCTTATGAGATTGTCCAATTTGTTCACGAAGTGCATCCAGTTTTTGCCATAACCCTCTCAACTCTTTAGAAGTTTCTATGTGGGTTAAATTATGATGTCATGCCAAGTTACAACCTTTATAGAGTTCATTTGTAATGCTTTTCAAACTTAGGGTCATTTAGCTCAAAATACATGATTAAATGCATGAAAAATATCAAATTAAGTCAGAAAGGGTTGAAAATTGATGATGTGCCTTTGCGTGGTGCATATTGAACAAACAAAAAGTGTGGAGTTAAAATAAGTTATTAAAAATGAAATCCCTTTGTAATAGATGAGTTTTGGTCCGAAACCCTCATACTTCTTACGAGATTGTCCAATTTGTACACGAAGTGCGTCCAGTTTTTGCCGTAACCCTGTCAACTCTTTAGAAGTTTCTATATGGGTGAAATTATGATGTCTTAACAAGTTACAACCTTTTTAGAATTCATTTGTACTGCTTTTCAAACTCAGGGTCATTTAGCTCAAAATAAATCATTAAATGCACGAAAAATATCAAACGAAGTTAGAAAGGGTTGAAAATTGATGATCTGCCTTTGAATGGTTGATATTGAACACACAAAAAGTATGCAGTTAAAATAAGTTATTCAAAATGAAATCCCTTCGTAATAGATGAGTTTTCGTCCGAAACCCTCATACTTCTTATGAGATTGTCCAATTTGTTCACGAAGTGCATCCAGTTTTTGTCGTAACCCTCACAACTGTTTAGAAGTTTCTATGTGGGTGAAATTATGATGTCATGCCAAGTTACAACCTTTTTAGGGTTCATTTGTAATGCTTTTCAAACTTAGGGTCATTTAGCTCAAAATAAATCACTAAATGCATGAAAAATATCAAATGAAGTCAGAAAGGGTTGAAAATCGATGATGCGGCTTTGAATGGTGCATATTGAACACACGAAAAGTATGGAGTTAAAATAGGTTATTAAAAATGAAATCCCTTTGTAATAGATGAGTTTTGGTCCGAAACCCTCATACTTCTTATGAGATTGTCCAATTTGTACACGAAGTGCATCCAGTTTTTGCCGTAACCCTCTCAACTCTTTAGAAGGTTCTATGTGGGTGAAATGAAGATGTCATGCCAAGTTACAACCTTTTTAGAGATCATTTTGTAATGGCTTTCAAACTTAGGGTCATTTAGCTCAAAATAAATCATTAAATGCATGAAAAATATCAAATGAAGTCAGAAAAGGTTGAAAATTTATGATGCGCCTTTGAATGGTGCATATTGAACACACAAAAAGTATGGAGTTAAAATAGGTTATTAAAAATGAAATCCCTTTCTAATAGATGAGTTTTGGTCGAAACCCTTATACTTCTTATGAGATTGTCCAATTTGTACACGAAACGCATCCAGTTTTTGCCGTAACCCTCTCAATTCTTTAGAAGTTGCTATGTGGGTGAAATTATGATGTCATGCCAAGTTACAACCTTTTTAGAGTTCATTTGTAATGCTTTTCAAACTTAGGGTCATTTAGCTCAAAATAAATCATTAAATGCATGAAAAATATCAAATTAAGTCAGAAAGGGTTGAAAATTGATGATGTGCCTTTGCATGGTGCATATTGAACACACAAAAAGTATGGAGTTAAAATAAGTTATTAAAAATGAAATCCCTTTGTAATAGATGAGTTTTGGTCCGAAACCCTCATACTTCTTATGAGATTGTCCAATTTGTACAAGAAATGCATCTAGTTTTTCCCGTAACTCTCTCAACACTTTAGAAGTTGCTATGTGGGTGAAATGATGCTGTCATGCCAAGTTACAACCTTTTTAGAGATCATTTGTAATGCTTTTCAAACTTAGGGTCATTTAGCTCAAAATAAATCATTAAATGCATGAAAAATATCAAATGAAGTCAGAAACGGTCAAAAATTTATGATGCGCCTTTGAATGGTGCATATTGAACACACAAAAAGTATGGAGTTAAAATAGGTTATTAAAAATGAAATCCCTTTGTAATAGATGAGTTTTGGTCCGAAACCCTTATACTTCTTATGAGATTGTCCAATTTGTACACGAAATGCATCCAGTTTTTGCCGTAACCCTCTCAACTCGTTAGAAGTTGCTATGTGGGTGAAATTATGATGTCATGCCAAGTTACAACCTTTATAGAGTTCATTTGTAATGCTTTTCAAACTTAGGGTCATTTAGCTCAAAATACATGATTAAATGCATGAAAAATATCAAATTAAGTCAGAAAGGGTTGAAAATTGATGATGTGCCTTTGCATGGTGCATATTGAACACACAAAAAGTATGGAGTTAAAATAAGTTATTAAAAATGAAATCCCTTTGTAATAGATGAGTTTTGGTCCGAAACCCTCATACTTCTTATGAGATTGTCCAATTTGTACAAGAAATGCATCTAGTTTTTCCCGTAACTCTCTCAACTCTTTAGAAGTTGCTATGTGGGTGAAATGATGCTGTCATGCCAAGTTACAACCTTTTTAGAGATCATTTGTAATGCTTTTCAAACTTAGGGTCATTTAGCTCAAAATAAATCATTAAATGCATGAAAAATATCAAATGAAGTCAGAAACGGTCAAAATTTATGATGCGCCTTTGAATGGTGCATATTGAACACACAAAAAGTATGGAGTTAAAATAGGTTATTAAAAATGAAATCCCTTTGTAATAGATGAGTTTTGGTCCGAAACCCTTATACTTCTTATGAGATTGTCCAATTTGTACACGAAATGCATCCAGTTTTTGCCGTAACCCTCTCAACTCGTTAGAAGTTGCTATGTGGGTGAAATTATGATGTCATGCCAAGTTACAACCTTTATAGAGTTCATTTGTAATGCTTTTCAAACTTAGGGTCATTTAGCTCAAAATACATGATTAAATGCATGAAAAATATCAAATTAAGTCAGAAAGGGTTGAAAATTGATGATGTGCCTTTGCATGGTGCATATTGAACACACAAAAAGTATGGAGTTAAAATAAGTTATTAAAAATGAAATCCCTTTGTAATAGATGAGTTTTGGTCCGAAACCCTCATACTTCTTATGAGATTGTCCAATTTGTACACGAAGTGCGTCCAGTTTTTGCCGTAACCCTGTCAAGTCTTTAGAAGTTTCTATATGGGTGAAATTATGATGTATTAACAAGTTACAACCTTTTTAGAATTCATTTGTACTGCTTTTCAAACTCAGGGTCATTTAGCTCAAAATAAATCATTAAATGCACGAAAAATATCAAACGAAGTCAGAAAGGGTTGAAAATTGATGATCTGCCTTTGAACGGTTGATATTGAACACACAAAAAGTATGGAGTTAAAATAAGTTATTCAAAATGAAATCCCTTCGTAATAGATGAGTTTTCGTCCGAAACCCTCATACTTCTTATGAGATTGTCCAATTTGTTCACGAAGTGCATCCAGTTTTTGTCGTAACCCTCAAAACTGTTTAGAAGTTTCTATGTGGGTGAAATTATGATGTCATGCCAAGTTACAACCTTTTTAGGGTTCATTTGTAATGCTTTTCAAACTTAGGGTCATTTAGCTCAAAATAAATCACTAAATGCATGAAAAATATCAAATGAAGTCAGGAAGGGTTGAAAATCGATGATGCGGCTTTGAATGGTGCATATTGAACACACGAAAAGTTTGGAGTTAAAATAGGTTATTAAAAATGAAATCCCTTTGTAATAGATGAGTTTTGGTCCGAAACCCTCATACTTCTTATGAGATTGTCCACTTTGTACACGAAGTGCATCCAGTTTTTGCCGTAACCCTCTCAACTCTTTAGAAGTTGCTATGTGGGTGAAATGAAGATGTCATGCCAAGTTACAACCTTTTTAGAGATCATTTCTAATGGCTTTCAAACTTAGGGTCATTTAGCTCAAAATAAATCATTAAATGCATGAAAAATATCAAATGAAGTCAGAAACGGTTGAAAATTTATGATGCGCCTTTGACTGGTGCATATTGAACACACAAAAAGTATAGAGTTAAAATAGGTTATTAAAAATGAAATCCCTTTCTAATAGATGAGTTTTGGTCCGAAACCCTTATACTTCTTATGAGATTGTCCAATTTGTACACGATAAGCATCCAGTTTTTGCCGTAACCCTCTCAACTCTTTAGAAGTTGCTATGTGGGTGAAATTATGATGTCATGCCAAGTTACAACCTTTTTAGAGTTCATTTGTACTGCTTTTCAAAGTTAGGGTCATTTAGCTCAAAATAAATCATTAAATGCATGAAAAATATCAAATTAAGTCAGAAAGGGTTGAAAATTGATGATGTGCCTTTGCATGGTGCATATTGAACACACAAAAAGTATGGAGTTAAAATAAGTTATTAAAAATGAAATCCCTTTGTAATAGATGAGTTTTGGTCCGAAACCCTCATACTTCTTATGAGATTGTCCAATTTGTACAAGAAATGCATCCAGTTTTTCCCGTAACTCTCTCAACTCTTTAGAAGTTGCTATGTGGGTGAAATGATGATGTCATGCCAAGTTACAACCTTTTTAGAGATCATTTGTAATGCTTTTCAAACTTAGGGTCATTTAGCTCAAAATAAATCATTAAATGCATGAAAAATATCAAATGAAGTCAGAAACGGTTGAAAATTTATGATGCGCCTTTGAATGGTGCATATTGAACACACAAAAAGTATGGAGTTAAAACAGGTTATTAAAAATGAAATCCCTTTGTAATAGATGAGTTTTGGTCCGAAACCCTTATACTTCTCATGAGATTGTCCAATTTGTACACGAAATGCATCCAGTTTTTGCCGTAACCCTCTCAACTCTTTAGAAGTTGCTATGTGGGTGAAATTATGATGTCATGCCAAGTTACAACCTTTATAGAGTTCATTTGTAATGCTTTTCAAACTTAGGGTCATTTAGCTCAAAATACATGATTAAATGCATGAAAAATATCAAATTAAGTCAGAAAGGGTTGAAAATTGATGATGTGCCTTTGCATGGTGCATATTGAACACACAAAAAGTATGGAGTTAAAATAAGTTATTAAAAATGAAATCCCTTTGTAATAGATGAGTTTTCGTCCGAAACCCTCATACTTCTTATGAGATTGTCCAATTTGTACACGAAGTGCGTCTAGTTTTTGCCGTAACCCTGTCAACTCTTTAGAAGTTTCTATATGGGTGAAATTATGATGTATTAACAAGTTACAACCTTTTTAGAATTCATTTGTACTGCTTTTCAAACTCAGGGTCATTTAGCTCAAAATAAATCATTAAATGCACGAAAAATATCAAAAGAAGTCAGAAAGGGTTGAAAATTGATGATCTGCCTTTGAATGGTTGATATTGAACACACAAAAAGTATGGAGTTAAAATAAGTTATTCAAAATGAAATCCCTTCATAATAGATGAGTTTTCGTCCGAAACCCTCATACTTCTTATGAGATTGTCCAATTTGTTCACGAAGTGCATCCAGTTTTTGTCGTAACCCTCAAAACTGTTTAGAAGTTTCTATGTGGGTGAAATTATGATGTCATGCCAAGTTACAACCTTTTTAGGGTTCATTTGTAATGCTTTTCAAACTTTGGGTCATTTAGCTCAAAATACATGATTAAATGCATGAAAAATATCAAATTAAGTCAGAAAGGGTTGAAAATTGATGATGTGGCTTTGCATGGTGCATATTGAACACACAAAAAGTATGGAGTTAAAATAAGTTATTAAAAATGAAATCCCTTTGTAATAGATGAGTTTTGGTCCGAACCCCTCATACTTCTTATGAGATTGTCCAATTTGTACACGAAGAGCGTCCAGTTTTTGCCGTAACCCTGTCAACTCTTTAGAAGTTTCTATATGGGTGAAATTATGATGTCTTAACAAGTTACAACCTTTTTAGAATTCATTTGTAGTGCTTTTCAAACTCAGGGTCATTTAGCTCAAAATAAATCATTAAATGCACGAAAAATATCAAACGAAGTCAGAAAGGGTTGAAAATTGATGATCTGCCTTTGAATGGTTGATATTGAACACACAAAAAGTATGGAGTTAAAATAAGTTATTCAAAATGAAATCCCTTCGTAATAGATGTGTTTTCGTCCGAAACCCTCATACTTCTTATGAGATTGTCCAATTTGTTCACGAAGTGCATCCAGTTTTTGCCGTCACCCTCTCAACTCTTTAGAAGTTGCTATGTGGGTGAAATTATGATGTCATGCCAAGTTACAACCTTTTTAGAGTTCATTTGTAATGCTTTTCAAACTTAGGGTCATTTAGCTCAAAATAAATCATTAAATGCATGAAAAATATCAAATTAAGTCAGAAAGGGTTGAAAATTGATGATGTGCCTTTGCATGGTGCATATTGAACACACAAAAAGTATGGAGTTAAAATAAGTTATTAAAAATGAAATCCCTTTGTAATAGACGAGTTTTGGTCCGAAACCCTCATACTTCTTATGAGATTTTCCAATTTGTACAAGAAATGCATCCAGTTTTTCCCGTAACTCTCTCAACTATTTAGAAGTTGCTATGTGGGTGAAATGATGCTGTCATGCCAAGTTACAACCTTTTTAGAGATCATTTGTAATGCTTTTCAAACTTAGGGTCATTTAGCTAAAAATAAATCATTAAATGCATGAAAAATATCAAATGAAGTCAGAAACGGTTGAAAATTTATGATGCGCCTTTGAATGGTGCATATTGAACACACAAAAAGTATGGAGTTAAAATAGGTTATTAAAAATGAAATCCCTTTGTAATAGATGAGTTTTGGTCTGAAACCCTTATACTTCTTATGAGATTGTCCAATTTGTACACGAATGCATCCAGTTTTTGCCGTAACCCTCTCAACTCGTTAGAAGTTGCTATGTGGGTGAAATTATGATGTCATGCCAAGTTACAACCTTTATAGAGTTCATTTGTAATGCTTTTCAAACTTAGGGTCATTTAGCTCAAAATACATGATTAAATGCATGAAAAATATCAAATTAAGTCAGAAAGGGTTGAAAATTGATGATGTGCCTTTGCATGGTGCATATTGAACACACAAAAGTATGGAGTTAAAATAAGTTATTAAAAATGAAATCCCTTTGTAATAGATGAGTTTTGGTCCGAAACCCTCATACTTCTTATGAGATTGTCCAATTTGTACATGAAGTGCGTCCAGTTTTTGCCGTAACCCTGTCAAGTCTTTAGAAGTTTCTATATGGGTGAAATTATGATGTATTAACAAGTTACAACCTTTTTAGAATTCATTTGTACTGCTTTTCAAACTCAGGGTCATTTAGCTCAAAATAAATCATTAAATGCACGAAAAATATCAAACGAAGTCAGAAACGGTTGAAAATTGATGATCTGCCTTTGAACGGTTGATATTGAACACACAAAAAGTATGGAGTTAAAATAAGTTATTGAAAATGAAATCCCTTCGTAATAGATGAGTTTTCGTCCGGAACCCTCATACTTCTTATGAGATTGTCCAATTTGTTCACGAAGTGCATCCAGTTTTTGTCGTAACCTCTCAAACTGTTTAGAAGTTTCTATGTGGGTTGAAATTATGATGTCATGCCAAGTTACAACCTTTTAGGGCCCATTTGTAATGCTTTTCAAACTTAGGGTCATTTAGCTCAAAATAAATCACCTAAATGCATGAAAAATATCAAATGAAGTCAGAAAGGGTTGAAAATCGATGATGCGGCTTTGAATGGTGCATATTGAACACACGAAAAGTTTGGAGTTAAAATAGGTTATTAAAAATGAAATCCCTTTGTAATAGATGAGTTTTGGTCGAAACCCTCATACTTCTTATGAGATTGTCCAATTTGTACACGAAGTGCATCCAGTTTTTGCCGTAACCCTCTCAACTCTTTAGAAGTTGCTATGTGGGTGAAATGAAGATGTCATGCCAAGTTACAACCTTTTTAGAGATCATTTCTAATGGCTTTTCAAACTTAGGGTCATTTAGCTCAAAATAAATCATTAAATGCATGAAAAATATCAAATGAAGTCAGAAACGGTTGAAAATTTATGATGCGCCTTTGAATGGTGCATATTGAACACACAAAAAGTATAGAGTTAAAATAGGTTATTAAAAATGAAATCCCTTTCTAATAGATGAGTTTTGGTCCGAAACCCTTATACTTCTTATGAGATTGTCCAATTTGTACACGAACTGCATCCAGTTTTTGTCGTAACCCTCTCAACTCTTTAGAAGTTGCTATGTGGGTGAAATTATGATGTCATGCCAAGTTACAACCTTTTTAGAGTTCATTTGTACTGCTTTTCAAACTTAGGGTCATTTAGCTCAAAATAAATCATTAAATGCATGAAAAATATCAAATTAAGTCAGAAAGGGTGAAAATTGATGATGTGCCTTTGCATGGTGCATATGAACACACAAAAAGTATGGAGTTAAATAAGTTATTAAAAATGAAATCCGCTTTGTAATAGATGAGTTTTGGTCCGAAACCCTCATACTTCTTATGAGATTGTCCAATTTGTACAAGAAATGCATCCAGTTTTTCCTGTAACTCTCTCAACTCTTTAGAAGTTGCTATGTGGGTGAAATGATGATGTCATGCCAAGTTACAACCTTTTTAGAGATTCATTTGTAATGCTTTTCAAACTTAGGGTCATTTAGCTCAAAATAAATCATTAAATGCATGAAAAATATCAAATGAAGTCAGAAAGGGTTTGAAAATTGATGATGTGCCTTTTGAATGGTGCATATTGAACACACAAAAAGTATGGAGTTAAAATAGGTTATTAAAATGAAATCCCTTTGTAATAGATGAGTTTTGGTCCGAAACCCTCATACTTCTTATGAGATTGTCCAATTTGTACACGAAATGCATCCAGTTTTTGCCGTAACCCTCTCAACTCTTTAGAAGTTGCTATGTGGGTGAAATGATGATGTCATGCCAAGTTACAACCTTTTTAGAGTTCATTTGTAATGCTTTTCAAACTTAGGTCATTTAGCTCAAAATAAATCATTAAATGCATGAAAAATATCAAATGAAGTCAGAAAGGGTTGAAAATTGATGATGCGCCTTTGAATGGTGCATATTGAACACACAAAAAGTATGGAGTTAAAATAGGTTATTAAAAATGAAATCCCTTTGTAATAGATGAGTTTTGGTCCGAAACCCTATACTTCTTATGAGATTGTCCAATTTGTACACGAAGTGCATCTAGTTTTTGCCGTAACCCTCTCAACTCTTTAGAATTTGCTATGTGGGTGATGAATTATGATGTCATGCCAAGTTACAACCTTTTTTAGAGATTCATTTGTAAGCTTTTCAAACTTAGGGTCATTTAGTCAAAATAAATCATAAAGCATGAAAAATATCAAATGAAGTCAGAAACGGTGTTGAAAATTGATGATGCTGCCTTGAATGGTGGCATATTGAACACACAAAAATTATGGAGTTGAAATACGTTATTAAAAATGAAATCCCATTTCGTAATAGATGAGTTGTGTCCGAAACCCTCATACTTCTTATGAGATTGTCCAATTTGTACACGAAGTGCATCCAGTTTTTGCCGTAACCCTCTCAAACTCTTTAGAAGTTCTATGTGGGTGAAATTATGATGTCATGCCAAGTTACAACCTTTTAGAGTTCATTGTAATGCTTTTCAAACTTAGGGTCATTTCGCTCAAAATACATGATTAAATGCACGAAAATATCAAATAAGTCAGAAAGGGTTGAAAATTGATGATGTGCCTTTGCATGGTGCATATTGAACACACAAAAAGTATGGAGTTAAAAAGTTATTAAAAATGAAATCCCTTGTAATAGATGAGTTTTGGTCCGAAACCCTCATACTTCTTATGAGATGTCCAATTTGTACACGAAGTGCGTCCAGTTTTTGCCGTAACCCTCTCAACTCTTTAGAAGTTTCTATGTGGGTGAAATTATGATGTCTTAACAAGTTACAACCTTTTTAGAATCATTTGTATGCTTTTCAAACTCAGGGTCATTTAGCTCAAAATAAATCATTAAATGCACGAAAAAATCAAACGAAGTCAGAAAGGGTTGAAAATTGATGATCTGCCTTTGAATGGTGATATTGAACACACAAAAAAGTATGGAGTTAAAATAAGTTATTCAAAATGAAATCCCTTCGTAATAGATGAGTTTTCGTCCGAACCCTCATACTTCTTATGAGATTGTCCAATTTGTTCACGAAGTGCATCCAGTTTTTGTCGTAACCCTCAACTCTTTAGAAGTTCTATGGGTGAAATTATGATGTCATGCCAAGTTACAACCTTTTTAGAGTTCATTTGTAATGCTTTTCAAACTGGGTCATTTAGCTCAAAATATCATTAAATGCATGAAAAATATCAAATTAAGTCAGAAAGGGTTGAAATTGATGATGTGGCCTTTGAATGGTGCATATTGAACACACAAAAAGTATGGAGTTAAAATAAGTTATTAAAAATGAAATCCCTTTGTAATAGATGAGTTTTGGTCCGAAACCCTCATACTTCTTATGAGATTGTCCAATTTGTACACGAAGTGCATCCAGTTTTTGCCGTAACCCTCTCAACTCTTTAGAAGTTTCTATGTGGGTGAAATATGATGCTTAACAAGTACAACCTTTTAGATCATTTGATGCTTTTCAAACTCTAGGTCATTTAGCTCAAAATAAATCATTAAATGCATGAAAAATAAAATAGTCAGAAAGGTTTGAAAATTTGATGATGCGCCTTTGAATGGTGCATATTGAACACACAAAAAGTATGGAGTTAAAATAAGTTATTAAAAATGAAATCCCTTTGTAATAGAGTTTTGGTCCGAAACCCTCATACTTCTTATGAGATTGTCCAATTTGTACACGAAGTGCATCCAGTTTTGTCGCCATAACCTCTCAACTTTAGAAGTTGCTATGTGGGTGAAATTATGATGTCATGCCAAGTTACAACCTTTTTAGAGTTCATTGTAATGCTTTCAAACTTAGGGTCATTTAGCTCAAAATACATTAAATGCATGAAAATATCAAATTAAGTCAGAAAGGGTTGAAAATTGATGATGTGCCTTTGCATGGCATATTGAAACACACAAAAAGTATGGAGTTAAAATAAGTTATTAAAAATGAAATCCTTTGTAATAGATTGAGTTTTGGTCCGAAACCCTCATACTTCTTATGAGATTGTCCAATTTGTACACGAAGTGCATCCAGTTTTTGCCGTAACCCTCTCAACTCTTTAGAAGTGCTATGTGGGTGAAATAGATGTCATGCCAAGTTACAACCTTTTTAGAGATCATTGTAATGTTTTCAAACAGGGTCATTTAGCTCAAAATAAATCATTAAATGCATGAAAAATATCAAATGAAGTCAGAAAGGTTTGAAAATATGATGCCTTTGAATGGTGCATATTGAACACAAAAAAGTATGGAGTTAAAATAGGTTATTAAAAATGAAAAT
>JAAAWK010000706.1:0-36759 GCA_022496015.1 Hordeum marinum
ACTTTCACCGGACGGGGTTTGACCGAGGGATAATTTCACCTAGCTGTGATAGGCCAGCCCATAGCAACATCTTAGCACAAGGTTGGGGCCCTATCCACCGCAAGATTCCCTCGGTACCGACTCGATGCGAAAGTTTCCCAACGTAAGAGGGACCAAGGCAAGACCTGGCGGCATTGACACCCACCAGGTCCCCCGTCCTGTCTAACCCTGATACTGTTAACCGATCGGATCTACCCCTTTCACTTTCACCGGACGGGGTTTGACCGGGGACATTTTCACCTGGCTGTGATAGGCCAGCCCATAGGAACATCTTAGCTCAAGGTCGGGCCCAACCCACCACAAGATTCCTTCAGTGTCGACCCGATGCGAAAATTTTCGAACGTAAGAGGGTGCCGCGAAAGACCTACGGCATTAACACCCACCAGGTCCCCGTCCCGTCTAACCCGTGACACTGTTGACCGAACGGATCTACCCCTTCGACGACGGGGTTTGAACGAGGGACATTTTCACCTGGCTATGATAGGCCAGCCCATAGCAACATCTTAGCACAAGGTCCGGGCCCAACCCACCACAAGATTCCTTCGGTGTCAACCCGATGCGACAGTTTCCAAACGTAAGAGGGACCAGGGCAAAACCTGGCGGCATTTCCACCCCTAAGTCCCCCGTCCCGTCTAACCCTGACACTGTTGACCGAACGGATCTACCCCTTTGACTTTGACCGGACGTGGTTTGACTGAGGGACATTTTCACCTGGCTGTGATAGGCCACTCCATAGCAACATCTTACAACAAGGTCCGGGCCCAAGCCATCGCAAGATTCCCTCGGTAACGATGCGATGCGAAAGTTTCCGAACATAAGAGGGGCCAGGGCAAGACCTGGCGGCATTGACACCCACCAGGTCCCCCGTCCCGTCTAATCCTGACACTGTTTACCGAACGGATCTACCCCTTCGACTTTCATAGGACGGGGTTTGAATGAGGGACATTTTCACCTGGGTGTGATAGGCCAGCCCATAGCAACATCTTAGCACAAGGTCGGGCCCTACCCACCAGAAGATTCCTTCGGTGTCGACCCGATGCGACAGTTTCCGAACGTAAGAGGGTCCAGGGAAAGACCTGGCGGAATTGCCACCCCTAGGTCCCCCGTCCCGTCTAACCCCTGACACTGTTGACTGAACAGATCTACCCCTTTGACTTTCACCGGACGGGGTTTGACCGAGGGACATTTTCACCTGGTTGTGATAGGCCAGCCCATAGCAACAGCTTAGCACATGGTCCGGGCCCAACAAACCGCAAGATCCCTTCTGTATCGACCCGATGCGACAGTTTCCAAATGTAAGAGGGCCCAGGGCAAAACCTGGCGGCATTGCCATCCTCAGGTCCCCCGTCTCGTCTAACCCTGACACGACCGAACGGATCTACCCCTTTGACTTTCACCGGACGGGGTTTGACCGAGGGACATTTTCACCTGGTTGTGATAGGCTAGCCCATAGCAACATCTTAGCACAAGGTCCGAGCATAACAAACCGCAAGATCCCCTCGGTGTCGACCCGATGCCACAGTTTCCAAACACAAGAGGGCCCAGGGAAAAACCTTGTGGCATTGCCACCGCCAGGTCCCCCGTCTCGTCTAACCCTGACACTATTGACCGAACGGATCTCCCCCTTTGACTTTCACCGGACGGGGTTTGACCGAGGGACATTTTCACCTAGCTATGATAGGCAAGCCCATAGCAACATCTTAACACAAGGTCCGGGCCCAAGCCATCGCAAGATTCCCTCCGTACCGACTCAATGCGAAAGTTTCCCAACGTAAAAGGGCACAAGGCAAGACCTGGCGGCGTTGATTACCCACCAGGTCCCCCGTCTCGTCTAACCCTGACACTGTTGACCGAACAGATCTACCCTCCTTGACTTTCACCGGATGAGGTTTGACCGAGGGACATTTTCACCTGGCTGTGATTTAGCCCAGCCCATAGCAACATCTTAGCACAAGGTCGGGCCCAACCCACGACAAGATTCCTTCGGTGTCGATCCAATGCGAAAGTTTCCGAAGGTAAGAGGGTGCAGGGAAAGACCCTGGCAGCATTAACACCCACCAGGTCCCCCGTCCCGTCTTACCCCTGACACTTTTGTCCAAACGGATCTACCCCTTCAACATTCACTGGACGGGGTTTGACTGATGGACATTTTCACCTGGCTGTGATAGGCCAGCCCATAGCAACATCTTAGCACAAGGTCCGGGCCCAAGCCACCGCAAGATTCCTTCAGTGTCGACCCGATGCGGCAGTTTCCGAACGTAAGAGGGTGCAGGTAAAGACCTAGCGGCATTGCCACCCCTAGGTCCCCCATTCGGTCTAACCCCTGACACTGTTGACTGAACGGATCTACCCCTTTGACTTTCACCAGACGGGGTTTGACCGAGGGACATTTTCACCTGGCTGTGATAGGCCAGCCCATAGCAACATCTTAGCACAAGGTCCGAGCCCAAAAAACTGCAAGATCCCCTCGGTATCGACTGATGCGACAGTTTCACAACTTAAGAGGGCGCAGGGCAAAACCTAGCGGCATTGCCACCCCAAGGTCCCCCGTCTCGTCTAACCCTGAAACTGTGACCGAACGGATCTACCCCCTTTGCCTTTCAACCGGACGGGGTTTGACCGAGGGATATTTTCACCTAGGTGATAGGCCAGCCCATAGCAACATCTTAGCACAAGGTTGGGGCCCTATCCACCGCAAGATTCCCCCCTGGTACCGACTCGATGCGAAAGTTTCCCAACGTTAAGAGGGTCCAGGGCAAGACCTGGCGGCATTGACACCCACCAGGTCCCCCGTCCCGTCTAACCATGATACTGCTGACCAAACGGATCTAACCCTTCGACTTTCACAGGACGGGGTTTGAACGAGGCACATTTTCACCTGGCTGTGATAAGCCAGCCCATAGCAACATCTTAGCACAAGGTCGGGCCAAACCCACCACCAGATTCCTTCGGTGTCGACCCGATGCGAAAGTTTCCGAACGTAAGAGGGTGCAGGGAAACACCTGGCGGCATTGCCACCCCTAGGTCCCCCGTCCCATCTAACCCCTAACACTGTTGCTCGAACGGATCTACCCCTTTGACTTTCACAAGACGGGGTTTGACCGAGGGATATTTTCACCTGGCTGTGATAGGCCAGCAAATAGCAACATCTTAGCACAAGGTCCGGGCCCAAGCCACCGCGAAATTTCCTCGGTACCGACTCGATGCAAAAGTTTCCCAACGTAAGAGGGCCCAGGGCAAGACCTGGCGGCATTGACACCCACCAGGTCCCCCGTCCCGTCTAACGCTGACACTGTTGACCGAAAGCATCTACCCTTCGACTTTCACAGGACGGGGTTTTGAACGAGGGACATTTTCACCTGGCTGTGATGGGCCAGCCCATAGCAACATCTTAGCACAAGGTCGGGCCCAACCCACCCCAAGATTCCTTCGGTGTCGACCCGATGCGGCAGTTTCCGAACGTAAGAGGGTGTAGGGAAAGACCTGGCGGCATTGCCACCCCCTAGGTCCCCTGTCCTGTCTAACCCCTGACACTGTTGGCCGAACGGATCTACCCCTTTGACTTTTATCGGACGGGGTTTGACCGAGGGACATTTTCACCTGGTTGTGATAGGCAAGCCCATAGCAACATCTTAGCACGAGGTTCGGGCCCAACAAATCGCAAGATCCCCTCAGTATCAACCCGATGCGACAGTTTCCAAACGTAAGAGGGCCCAGGGCAAAACCTGGTGGCATTGCCACCCCCAGGTCCCCCGTCTCGTCTAACCCTGACACTATTGAATGAGCGGATCTACCCCTTTGACTTTCACCGGACGGGGTTTGACCGAGGGACATTTTCACCAAGGTGTGATAGGCCAGCCCATAGCGACATCTTAGCACAAGGTCCGGGCCCAAGCCACCGCAAGATTCCTTCAATATCGACCCGATGCGACAGTTTCCGAACGTAAGAGGGTGCAGGGAAAGATCTGGCGGCTATGCCACCCCTGGTCGCCCGTCGCGTCTTACCCCTGACACTGTTGACCGAACGGGTCTACCCCTTTGACTTTCACCGGACGGGGTTTGACCGAGGGACATTTTCACCTGGCTGTGATAGGCCAGCCCATAGCAACATCTTAGCACAAGGTCCAGGACCAACAACCGCAAGATCCCCTCGGTATCGACCCGATGTGACAGTTTCCAAACGTAAGAGGGCCCAGGGCAAAACCTGGCGGCATTGCCACCCCCAGGTCCCCTGTCTCGTCTATACTTGATATTGTTGACCGAACGGATCTACCCCTTTGACTTTCACCGGACGGGGTTCGACCGAGGGACATTTTCACCTAGCTGTGATAGGCCAGCCCATAGCAACATCTTACCATAAGGTCCGGGCCCAAGCCACGGCAAGATTCCCTCGGTACCGACTCGATGCGAAAGTTTCCCAACGTAAGAGGGACCAAGGCAAGACCTGGCGGCATTGACACCCACCAGGTCCCCCGTCCTGTCTAACCCTGATACTGTTAACCGATCGGATCTACCCCTTTCACTTTCACCGGACGGGGTTTGACCGCGGGACATTTTCACCTGGATGTGATAGGCCAGCCCATAGGAACATCTTAGCTCAAGGTCGGGCCCGACCCACCACAAGATTCCTTCGGTGTCGACCCGATGCGAAAATTTTCGAACGTAAGAGGGTGCCGCGAAAGACCTAGCGGCATTAACACCCACCAGTTCCCCGTCCCGTCTAACCCGTGACACTGTTGACCGAACGGATCTACCCCTTCGACGACGGGGTTTGAACGAGGGACATTTTCACCTGGCTATGATAGGCCAGCCCATAGCAACATCTTAGCACAAGGTCCGGGCCCAACCTACCACAAGATTCCTTCGGTGTCAACCCGATGCGACTGTTTCCAAACGTAAGAGGGACCAGGGCAAAACCTGGCGGCATTACCACCCCTAAGTCCCCCGTCCCGTCTAACCCTTACACTGTTGACCGAACGGATCTACCCCTTTGACTTTGACCGGACGTGGTTTGACTGAGGGACATTTTCACCTGGCTGTGATAGGCCACTCCATAGCAACATCTTACAACAAGGTCCGGGCCCAAGCCATCGCAAGATTCCCTCGGTAACGATGCGATGCGAATGTTTCCGAACGTAAGAGGGGCCAGGGCAAGACCTGGCGGCATTGACACCCACCAGGTCCCCCGTCCCGTCTAATCCTGACACTGTTAACCGAACGGATCTACCCCTTCGACTTACATAGGACGGGGATTGAATGAGGGACATTTTCACCTGGGTGTGATAGGCCAGCCCATAGCAACATCTTAGCACAAGGTCGGGCCCTACCCACCAGAAGATTCCTTCGGTGTCGACCCGATGCGACAGTTTCCGAACGTAAGAGGGTCCAGGGAAAGACCTAGCGGAATTGCCACCCCTAGGTCCCCCGTCCCGTCTAACCCCTGACACTGTTGACTGAATAGATCTACCCCTTTGACTTTCACCGGACGGGGTTTGACCGAGGGACATTTTCACCTGGTTGTGATAGGCCAGCCCATAGCAACAGCTTATCACATGGTCCGGGCCCAACAAACCGCAAGATCCCTTCTGTATCGACCCGATGCGACAGTTTCCAAATGTAAGAGGGCCCAGGGCAAAACCTGGCGGCATTGCCATCCTCAGGTCCCCCGTCTCGTCTAACCCTGACACTGTTGACCGAACGGATCTACCCCTTTGACTTTCACCGGACGGGGTTTGACCGAGGGACATTTTCACCTGGTTGTGATTGGCTAGCCCATAGCAACATCTTAGCACAAGGTCCGGGCCCAACAAACCGCAAGATCCCCTCGGTGTCGACCAGATGCCACAGTTTCCGAACGCAAGAGGGCCCAGGGAAAAACCTTGTGGCATTGCCACCGCCAGGTCCCCCATCTCGTCTAACCCTGACACTGTTGAGCGAACGGATCTACCCCTTTGACTTTCACCGGACGGGGTTTGACCGAGGGACATTTTCTCCTAGCTATGATAGGCCAGCCCATAGCAACATCTTAGCACAAGGTCCGGGCCCAAGCCACCGCAAGATTCCCTCGGTACCGACTCGATGCGAAAGTTTCCCAATGTAAGAGGGCCCAGGGCAAGACCTGGTGGCATTGACACCCACCAGGTCCCTAGTCCTATCTAACCCTGATACTGTTGACCGAACGGATCTACCCCTTTGACTTTCACCGGACGGGACATTTTCACCTGGCTGTGATAGGCCAGCCGATAGCAACATCTTAGCACAAGGTCCGGGCCCAACCCACCACAAGATTCCTTCGGTGTCAACCCAATGCGACAGTTTCCAAACGTAAGAGGGACTAGGGCAAAACTTGGCGGCATTGCCACCCCTAGGTCCCCCGTCCCGTCTAACCCTGACACTGTTGACCGAACGGATCTACCCCTTTGACTTTCACCGGACGTGGTTTGACTGAGGGACATTTTCACCTGGCTGTGATAGGCCACTCTGTAGCAACATCTTAGCACAAGGTCCGGGCCCAAGCCATCGCAAGATTCCCTCGGTAACGATGCGATGCGAAAGTTTCCCAACGTAAGAGGGCCCAGGGCAAGACCTGGCGGCATTGACACCTACCAGGTCCCCCGTCCCATCTAACCCTAACACTGTTGACCAAAAGGATCTACCCTTCGAATTTCACGGGACGGGGTTTGAACGAGGGACATTTTCACCTGGCTGTGATAGGCCAGCCCATAGCAACATCTTAGCACAAGGTCGGGCCCAACCCACCACAAGATTCCTTCGGTGTCGACCCGATGCGACAGTTTCCGAACGTAAGAGGACATAGGGAAAGACCTGGCGGCATTTCCACCCCTAGGTCCCCCGTCCTGTCTAACTCCTGACACTGTTGGCCGAACGGATCTACCCCTTTGACTTTCACTGGAATGGGTTTGACCGAGGGACATTTACACCTGGCTATGATAGGTCAGCCCATAGCAACATCTTAGCACAAGGTCTGGGCCGAACAAACCCAAAGATCCCCTCGGTATCGACCCGATGCGACAGTTTCGAAACGTAAGAGGGCCCAGGGCAAATCCTGGTGGCATTGCCACCCCCAGGTCCCCCGTCTCGTCTATCCCTGACACTGTTGACCGAACAGATCTACCCCATTGACTTTCATCGGACAGGGTTTGACCGAGGGATATTTTCACCTAGCTGTGATAGGCCAGCCCATAGCAACATCTTAGCACAAGGTCTGGGACCAAGCCACCGCAAGATTCCTTCAGTGTCGACCCGATGCGACAGTTTTAGAACGTAAGAGGGTGCTGCGAAAGACCTGGCGGCATTGCCACCCGTAGGTCCCCCGTCCCATCCCATCCCTGACAGTGTTGACCGAACGGATCTACCCCTTTGACTTTCTGCGGATGGGGTTTGACCGAGGGACATTTTCACCTGGCTGTGATAGGCCATCCCATAGCAACATCTTAGCACAATGTCGGGCCCAACCCACCACAAGATTCCTTCGGTGTCGAGCTGATGCGACAGTTTCCGAACGTAAGAGGGTGCAGGGAAAGACCTGGCGGCATTGCCACCCTAAGGTCCCCCATCCGGTCTAACCCCTGACATTGTTGACGGAACGGATCTACCCCTTTGACTTTCATCGGACGGGGTTTAACCGAGGGACATTTTCACCTGGCTGTGATAGGCGAGCCTATAGCAACATCTTAGCACAAGGTCCGGGCCCAAGCCACCCCAAGATTCCCTCGGTACCGACTCGATGTGAAAGTTTCCCAACGTAAGAGTTCCTAGGGCAAGACCTGGCAGCATTGACACCCACCAGGTCCCGAATCCCGTCTAACCCTGACATTGTTGACCGAACGGATCTACCCCTTCGACTTTCACCGGACAGGGTTTGACCGAGGGACATTTTCGCTGGCTGTGATAGGCCAGCCCATAGCAACATCTTAGCACAAGGTCGGGCCCTACCCACCACAAGATTCCTTTGGTGTCGACCCGATGCGACAGTTACCGAACGTAAGAGGGTGCAGGGAAAGACCTGGCGGCATTGCCACTCCTAGGTCCCCCGTCCCGTTTTAACCCTTGACACTGTTGACCGAACGGATCTAGCCCTTTGACTTTCACCGGATGGGGTTTGACCGAGGGACATTTTCACCTGGCTGTGATAGGCCAGCCCATAGCAACATCTTAGCACAAGGTCCGGGCACAACAAACCGCAAGATCCCCTCGATATCGACCCGATGCGACAGTTTCCAAACGTAAGAGGGCACAGGGCAAAACCTGGCGGATTGCCACCCTCAGGTCTCCCGTCTCGTCTAACCCTGACACTGTTGAACGAACGGTTTTACCCCTTTGACTTTCACTGGACGGGGTTTGACCGAGGGACATTTTCACCTCGCTGTGATAGGCGAGCCCATAGCAACATCTTAGCACAAGGTAGGGCCCAACCCACCACAAGATTCCTTCGGTGTCGACCTGATGCGAAAGTTTCTGAACGTAAGAGGGTGCAGGGAATGACCTGGCAGCATTGCCACCCCTAGGTCACCCGTCCCGTCTAACCCCTGACACTATTGACCGAACGGATCTACCCCTTTGACTTTCACCGGACGAGGTTTGACCGAGAGACATTTTTACCTAGTTGTCATAGGCCAGCCCATAGCAACATCTTAGCACAAGGTCCGGGCCAAACAAGCCGCAAGATCCCCTCGGTATCGACCCGATGCGACAGTTTCCAAATATAAGATGGCCCAGGGCAAAACCTGGCGGCATTCCCACCCTCAGGTCCCCCGTCTCGTCTAAGCCTAACACCGTTGACCAAACGGATCTACCCCTTTGACTTTCACCGGACGGGGTTTGACCGAGGGACGTTTTCACCTGGCTGTGATAGGCTAGCCCATAGCAACATCTTAGCACAAGGTCCGGGCCCAACAAACCGCAAGATCCCCTTGGTATCGACCCGACGCGACAGTTTCCAAACGTAAGAGGGCCGAGGGAAAAACCTGGCGGCATTGGCACCCCCAGGTCCCCCGTCTCGTCTAACCCTGACACTGTTGACCGAACGGATCTACCCCTTTGACTTTCACCGGACGGGGTTTGACCAAGGGAAATTTTCACCTAGCTGTGATAGGCCAGCCCATAGCAACATCTTAGCAAAAGTTCCGGGCCCAAGCCACCGCAAGATTCCCTCCGTACCGACTCGATGCAAAAGTTTCTCAACGTAAGAGGGTCCAGGGAAAGACCTGGTGGCATTGCCACCCCTCAGGTCCCCCGTCTCGTCTAACCCTGACACTGTTGACCGAACGGATCTACCGCTTTGACTTTCACCGTACGGGGTTTGACCGAGGGACATTTTCACCTACCTGTGATAGGCCAGCCCATAGCAACATCTTAGCACAAGGTCCGGGCCCAAGCCACCGCAAGATTCCCTCCGTACCGACTCAATGCGAAAGTTTCCCAACGTAAGAGGGACCAAGGCAAGACCTGGCGGCGTTGATACCCACCAGGTCCCCCGTCTAGTCTACCCCTGACACTGTTGACCGAACGGATCTACCCCTTTGACTTTCACCGGACAGGGTTTGACCGAGGGACATTTTCACCTGGCTGTGATAGGCCAGCCCATAGCAACATCTTAGCACAAGGTCGGGCCCAACCCACCAAAAGATTCCTTTGGTGTCGACCCGATGCGATAGTTTCCAAACGTAAGAGGGTCCAGGGAAAGACCTAGCGGCATTGCCACCCCTAGGTCCCCCATCCCGTCTAACCCCTGACACTGTTGACTGAACAGATCTACCCCTTTGACTTTCGCCGGAATGGGTTTGACCGAGGGACATTTTCACCTGATTGTGATAGGCCAGCCCATAGCAACATCTTAGCACATGGTCCGAGCCCAACAAACCGCAAGATCCCTTCTGTATCGACCCGATGCGATAGTTTCCAAATGTAAGAGGGCCCAGGGCAAAACCTGGCGGCATTGCCATCCTCAGGTCCCCCGTCTTGTCTAACCCTGACACTGTTGACCGAACGGATCTACCCCTTTGACTTTCACCGGACGGGGTTTGACCGAGGGAAATTTTCACCTGGCTGTGATAGGCTTGCCCATAGCAACATCTTAGCACAAGGTCCGGGCCCAACAAACCGCAAGATCCCCTCGGTATCGACCCGATGCGACAGTTTCCAAACGCAAGAGGGCCCAGGGAAAACCCATGAGGCATTGCCACCGCCAGGTCCCCCGTCTCATCTAACCCTGACACTGTTGACTGAACGGATCTACCCCTTTGACTTTCACCGGACGGGGTTTGACCGAGGGACATTTTCACCTAGCTATGATAGGCCATCCCATAGCAACATCTTAGCACAAGGTCCGGGCCCAAGCCACCGCAAGATTCCCTTGGTACCGACTCGATGCGAAAGTTTCCCAACGTAAGAGGGCCCAAGGCAAGACCTGGTGGCATTGACACCCACCAGGTCCCCCGGCTTGTCTAACCCTGATACTGTTGACCGAACGGATCTACCCCTTTGACTTTCACCGGACGGGGTTTGACCGAGGGACATTTTCACCTGGCTATGATAGGCCAGCCCATAGCAACATCTTAGCTCAAGGTCGGGCCCAACCCACCAAAAGATTCCTTCGGTGTCGACCCGATGCGAAATTTTTCGAACGTAAGAGGGTGCCGTGAAAGACCTAGCAGCATTAACACCCACCAGGTCCCCCGTCCCGTCTAACCCGTGACACTGTTGACCGAACGGATCTACCCCTTCGACTTTCACAGGACGGGGTTCGAACGAGGGACATTTTCACCTGGCTGTGATAGGCCAGCCCATAGCAACATCTTAGCACAAGGTCCGGGCCCAACCCACCACAAGATTCCTTCGGTGTCAACCCAATGCGACAGTTTCCAAACGTACGAGGGACCAGGGCAAAACCTAGCGGCATTGCCACCCCAAGGTCCCCCGTCCCGTCTAACCCTAATACTGTTGACCAAACGGATCACCCTTTTCACTTTCGCCGGACGTGGTCTGACTGAGGGACATTTTCACCTGGCTGTGATAGGCCACTCCAAAGCAACATCTTAGCACAAGGTCCGGGCCCAAGCCATCGCAAGATTCACTCGGTAACGATGCGATGCGAAAGTTTCCCAACGTAAGAGGGCCCAGGGCAAGACCTGGCGGCATTGACACCCACCAGGTCCCCCGTCCCGTCTAACCCTGACACTGTTGACCAAAAGGATCTACCCTTCGACTTTCATTGGACGGGGATTGAACAAGGGACATTTTCACTTGGCTGTGATAGGCCAGCCCATAGCAACATCTTAGCACAAGGTCCGGGCCCAACCCACCACAAGATTCCTTCGGTGTCAACCCGATGCGACAGTTGCCAAATGTGAGGGACCAGGGCAAAACCTGGCGGCATTGCCACCCCTAGGTCCCCCATCCCGTCTAACCCTGACACTGTTGACCGAGCGGATCTACCCCTTTGACTTTCACCGGCTGTGGTTTGACTGAGGGACATTTTCACCTCGCTGTGATAGGCCACTCCGTAGCAACATCTTAACACAAGGTCCGGGCCCAAGCCATCGCAAGATTCGCTCGGTAACGATGCGATGCGAAAGTTTCCCAACGTAAGAGGGCCCAGGGCAAGACCTGGCGGCATGGACACCTACCAGGTCCCCCGTCCCGTCTAACCCTGACACTGTTGACAAAAAGGATCTACCCTTCGAATTTCACAGGACGGGGTTTGAACGAGGGACATTTTCACCTGGCTGTGATAGGCCAGCCCATAGCAACATCTTAGCACAAGGTTGAGCCCAACCCACCACAAGATTCCTTCGGTGTCGACCCAATGCGACAGTTTCCGAACGTAAGAGGACATAGGGAAAGACCTGGCGGCATTTCCACCCCCAGGTCCCCCGTCTCGTCTATCCCTGACACTGTTGACCGAACAGATCTACCCCTTTGACTTTCATCAGACAGGGTTTGACCGAGCGATATTTTCACCTAGCTGTGATTGGCCAGCCCATAGCAACATCTTAGCACAAAGTCTGGGACCAAGCCACCGCAAGATTCCTTCAGTGTCGACCCGATGCGACAGTTTTCGAATGTAAGAGGGTGCTGCGAAATACCTGGCGGCATTGCCACCCCTAGGTCCCCCGTCCCATCTCATCCCAGACACTGTTGACTGAACGGATCTACCCCTTTGACTTTCTGCGGATGGGGTTTGACCGAGGGACATTTTCACCTGGCTGTGATAGGCCAGCCCATAGCAACATCTTAGCACAATGTCGGGCCCAACCCACCACAAGATTCCTTCGGTGTCGAGCCGATGCGACAGTTTCCGAACGTAAGAGGGTGCAGGGAAAGACCTGGTGGCATTGCCACCCCTAGGTCCCCCATCCGGTCTAACACCTGACATTGTTGACGGAACGGATCTACCCCTTTGACTTTCATCGGACGGGGTTTAACCGAGGTTCATTTTCACCTGGCTGTGATAGGCGAGCCTATAGCAACATCTTAGCACAAGGTCCGGGCCCAAGCCACCCCAAGATTCCCTCGGTACCGACTCGATGTGAAAGTTTCCCAACGTAAGAGGGCCTAGGGTAAGACCTGGCGGCATTGACACCCACCAGGTCCCCCATCCCGTCTAACCCTGACATTGTTGACCGAACGGATCTACCCGTTTGACTTTCACCGGACGGGGTTTGACCGAGGGACATTTTCACTGGCTGTGATAGGCCAGCCCATAGCAACATCTTAGCACAAGGTCGGGCCCTACCCACCACAAGATTCCTTTGGTGTCGACCCGATGCGACAGTTTCCGAACGTAAGAGGGTGCACGGAAAGACCTGGCGGCATTGCCACCCCTAGGTCCCCCGTCCCGTCTAACCCCTGACACTGTTGACCGAACGGATCTAGCCCTTTGACTTTCACCGAATGGGGTTTGACCGAGGGACATTTTCACCTGGCTGTGATAGGCCAGCCCATAGCTACATCTTAGCACAAGGTCCGGGCACAACAAACCGCAAGATCCCCTCGATATCGACCCGATGCGACAGTTTCCAAACGTAAGAGGGCCCAGGGCAAAACCTGGCGGATTGCCACCCTCAGGTCCCCCGTCTCGTCTAACCCTGACACTGTTGAACGAACGGTTTTACCCCTTTGACTTTCACTGGATGGGGTTTGACCGAGGGACATTTTCACCTCGCTGTGATAGGCGAGCCCATAGCAACATCTTAGCACAAGGTAGGGCCCAACACAACACAAGATTCCTTCGGTGTCGACCTGATGCGAAAGTTTCCGAATGTAAGAGGGTACAGGGAATGACCTGGCGGCATTGCCACCCCTAGGTCACCCGTCCCGTCTAACCCCTGACACTATTGACCGAACGGATCTACCCCTTTGACTTTCACGGGACGAGGTTTGACCGATGGACATTTTCACCTAGTTGTCATAGGCCAGCCCATAGGAACATCTTAGCACAATGTCCGGGCCAAACAAACCGCAAGATCCCCTCGGTATCGACCCGATGCGACAGTTTCCAAATATAAGAGGGCCCAGGGCAAAACCTGGCGGCATTCCCACCCTCAGGTCCCCCGTCTTGTCTAAGCCTGACACTGTTGACCAAACGGATCTACCCCTTTGACTTTCACCGGACGGGATTTGACCGAGGGACATTTTCACCTGGCTGTGATAGGCTAGCCCATAGCAACATCTTCGCACAAGGTCCGGGCCCAACAAACCGCAAGATCCTCTCGGTATCGACCCGACGCGACAGTTTCCAAACGTAAGAGGGCCGAGGGAAAAACCTCGCGGCATTGCCACCCCCAGGTCCCCCGTCTCGTCTAACCCTGACACTGTTGACCGAACGGATCTACCCCTTTGACTTTCACCGGACGTGGTTTGACCGAGGGAAATTTTCACCTAGCTGTGATAGGCCAACCCATAGCAACATCTTAGCAAAAGGTCCGGGCCCAAGCCACCACAAGATTCCCTCCGTACCGACTCAATGCAAAAGTTTCCCAACGTAAGAGGGTCCAGGGAAAGACCTGGCGGCATTGCCACCCCTCAGGTCCCCCGTCTCGTCTAACCCTGACACTGTTGACCGAACGGATCTACCGCTTTGACTTTCACCGGACGGGGTTTGACCGAGGGACATTTTCACCTAGCTGTGATAGGCCAGCCCATAGCAACATCTTAGCACAAGGTCCGGGCCCAAGCCACCGCAAGATTCCCTCCGTACCGACTCAGTGCGAAAGTTTCACAACGTAAGAGGGCCCAAGGCAAGTCCTGGCGGCGTTGATACCCACCAGGTCCCCCGTCTCGTCTACCCCTGACACTGTTGACCGAACGGATCTACCCCTTTGACTTTCACCGGACAGGGTTTGACCGAGGGACATTTTCACCTGGCTGTGATAGGCCAGCCCATAGCAAAATCTTAGCACAATCTCGGGCCCAACCCACCACAAGATTCCTTCGGTGTCAACCCGATGCGAAAGTTTCCGAAGGTAAGAGGGTGCAGGGAAAGACCTGGTAGCATTAACACCCACCAGGTCCCCCATCCCGTCTAACCCCTCACACTTTAGACCAAACGGATCTACCCCTTCGACTTTCACCGGACGGGGTTTGACCGATGGACATTTTCACTTGGCTGTGATAGGCCAGCCCATAGCAACATCTTAGCACAAGGTCCGGGCCCAAGCCACCGCAAGATTCCTTCAGTGTCGACCCGATGCGACAGTTGCGAACGTAAGAGGGTGCAGGGAAAGACCTGGCGGCATTGCCACCCCTAGGTCCCCCGTTCGGTCTAACGCCTGACACTGTTGACCGAACGGATCTACCCCTTTGACTTTCACCAGACGGGGTTTGACCGAGGGACACTTTCACCTGGCTGTGATAGGCCAGCCCATAACAACATCTTAGCACAAGGTCCGAGCCCAACAAACGGCAAGATCCCCTCGGTATCGACCCGATGCGACAGTTTCAAAACTTAAGAGGGCCCAGGGCAAAACCTAGCGGCATTGCCACCCCAAGGTCCCCCGTCTCGTCTAACCCTGACACTGTTGACCGAAAGGATCTACACCTTTGACTTTCACCGGACGGGGTTTGACTGAGGGACATTTTCACGTAACTGTGATAGGCCAGGCCATAGCAACATCTTAGCTCAAGGTCGGGGCCCTAGCCATAGCGCGGGGTCGGGTCGGGTCGAGTTAGGGGAGGGGATGAGTGGAGGAGGGAGAGGCCGCCCGACCAGATAAGGGGGGCATATCTTCGAACCCCACGGTGGTGCGGATCGATGACATAGCAAGGGGGTATGCCGACGGCTTAACCATCGGCGTATCTACATTCAGTTTTTTTAATAATTTTTTAATATATACTTTTTCCTTAAAAAAATTATATATACTTTTTTATATATACTTTTTACTTAAATAATTTTATTTATAATTTTTTTAATAACCGCCGACGGCAAGGGGTATCCCCCCTTCATGAGACGGCGGCAGCGACGTCCGTGTGAGGGGTCACACCCCGGAGCCGCGTGTCAGGTGCAAGGCAAGACCTGACGGCATAAAAACCCACCAGGTCCCCCGTCCCGTCTAACCCTGACACTGTTGACCGAACGGATCTACCCCTTCGACTTTCACAGGACGGGGTTTGAACGAGGGACAATTTTACCTGGCTGTGATAGGCCAGCCCATAGCAACATCTTAGCACAAGGTCGGACCCAACCCACCACAAGATTCCTTCGGTGTCGACCCGATGCGACAGTTTCCGAACATAAGAGGGTGCAGGGAAACACCTGGCGGCATTGCCACCCCTAGGTCCCCCGTCTCGTCTAATCCCTGACACTGTTGACCGAACGGATCTAGTCCTTTGACTTTCTCCGGACGGGGTTTGACCGAGGGACATTTTCACCTGGCTGTGATAGGCCAACCCATAGCAACATCTTAGCACAAGGTCTGGGCCCAAGCCACCGCAAGATTCCCTCGGTACCCTAGATGTGAAAGTTTCCCAACGTAAGAGGGCCCAGGGCAAGACCTAGCGGCATTGACACCCACCAGGTCCCCCGTCCCGTCTAACCCTGACACTGTTGACCGAATGGATCTACCCCTTCGACTTTCACATGACGGGGTTTGAACGAGGGACATTTTCACCTGGCTGTGATAGGCCAGCCCATAGCAACATCTTAGCACAAGGTCGGCCCCAACCCACCACAAGATTCCTTCGGTGTCGAGCCGATGTGACAGTTTCCGAACGTAAGAGGGTGCAGGGAAAGATGTGGCGGCATTGCCACCCCTACGTCCGCCGTCCCGTCTAAACCCTGACACTATGGACCGAACGGATCTACCCCTTTGACTTTCACCGGACGAGGTTTGACCGAGGGACATTTTCACCTGGCTGTGATAGGCCAGCCCATAGCAACATCTTAGCAAAAGGTCCGGGCCCAAGCCACCGCAAGATTCCCTCGGTACCAACTCGATGCAAAAGTTTCCCAACGTAAGAGGGCCCAAGGCAAGACCTGGCGGCATTGACACCCACCAGGTCCCACGTCCCGTCTAACCCTGACACTGTTGACCGAACAGATCTACCCCTTCGACTTTCATAGGACGGGGTTTGAACGAGGGACAGTTTCACCTAGCTGTGATGGGCCAGCCAATAGCAACATCTTAGCACAAGGTTGGGCCCAACCCACCACAAGATTCTTTCGGTGTCGACCTGATGCGACATTTTCTGAACGTAAGAGGGTGCAGAGAAAGACCTGGCGGCATTGCCACCCCTAGGTCCCCCGTCCCGTCTAACCCCTGACACTGTTGACCGAACGGATCTACCCCTTTGACTTTCACCGGACGGGGTTTGACCGAGGGACATTTTCACCTGGCTGTGATAGCCAGCCAATAGCAACATCTTAGCACAAGGTCCGGGCCCAAGCCACCGCAAAATTCCCTCGGTACCGACTCGATGCGAAATATTCCCGATGTAAGAGGGCCCAGGGCAAGACCTGGCGGCATTGACACCCACCAGGTCCCCCGTCTCGTCTAACCCTGACACTATTGACCGAACGGATCGACCCTTCGACTTTCACAGGACGGGGTTTGAACGAGGGACATTTTCACGTGGCTATGATAGGCCATCCCATAGCAACATATTAGCACAAGGTCGGGCCCAACCCACCACAAGATTCCTTCGGTGTCGACACGATGCGACAGTTCCGAACGTAATAGGGTGCAGGGAAAGACCTGGCGGCATTGCCACCCTAGGTCCCCCGTCCCGTCTAACCCCTGACACTGGTGACCGAACGGATCTACCCCTTTGAGTTTCACCGGAAGGGGTTTGACCGAGGGACATTTTCACCTGGTTGTGATAGGCCAGCCAATAGCAATATCTCAGCACAAGGTCCGGGCCCAAGCGACCATAAGATTCCCTCGGTACCGACTTGATGCGAAAGTTTCCCAACGTAAGAGGCCCCAAGGCAAGACCTAGCGGCATTGACACCCACCAGGTCCCCCGTCCCGTCTAACCCTGACGCTATTGACTGAACGGATCTACCCCTTCGACTTTCATAGGACGGGGTTTGAATGAGGGACATTTTCACCTGGCTGTGATAGGCTACCCCATAGCAACATCTTAGCACAAGGTCGGGCCCAACCCACCAAAAGATTCCTTGAGTGTCGACCAATTGCGACAGTTTCCGAACGTAAGAGGGTGCAGGGAAAGACCTGGCGGCATTGACACCCCTAGGTCCCCCGTCTCGTCTAACCCCTGACACTATTGGCCGAACGGATCTACCCCTTTGACTTTCACTGGACGGGGTTTGACCGATGGAAATTTTCACCTAGCTGTGACAGGCCAGCCCACAACAACATCTTAGCACATGGTCCGGGCCCAACAAACCGCACGATCCCCACAGTATCGACCCGATGGGATAGTTTCCAAACGTAAGAGGGCCCAGGGCAAAACCTGGCGGCATTGCTACCCCGAGGTCCCCCGTCGCGTCTAACCTTGACACTCTTGACCGAACGGATCTACCCCTTTGACTTTCACCGGACGGGGTTTGATCGAGGGACATTTTCACCTAGCTATGAAAGGCTAGCCCATAGCAACATTTTAGCACAAGGTCCGGGCCTAGGCCACCGCAAGATTCCTTCAGTGTCGACCCGATGCGACAGTTTCTGAACGTAAGAGGGTGCAGGGAAAGACCTGGCAGCATTGCCACCCTTAGGTCCCCCGTCCCGTCTAACCCTGCTAATGTTGACCGAACGGATCTACCCCTTTGACTTTCACCGGATGGGATTTGACCGAGGGACATTTTCACCTGGCTGTGATAGGCCAGCCCATAGCAACATCTTAGCACAAGGTCCGGGCCGAACAAACCGCAAGATCCCCTCGGTATCGACCCGATGCGACAGTTTCCAAACATAAGAGGGCCCAGGGCAAAACCTGGCGGCATTGCCACCCCCAGGTCCCCCGTCGCGTCTAACCCTGACACTGTTGACCGAACGGATCTAGCCCTTTGACTTTCACCGGACGGGGTTTGACCGAGGGACATTTTCACCTGGCTGTGATAGGCCAGCCCATAGCAACATCTTAGCACAAGGTCCGGGCCCAAGCCACCGCAAGATTCCTTCAGAGTCGACCCGATGCGACAGTTTCCGAACGTAAGAGGGTGCAGGGAAAGACCTGGCGGCATTGCCACCCCTAGGTCCCCCGTCCCATCTAACCCCTGACACTGTTGACCGAACGGATCTACCCATTTGACTTTCACCGGACGGGGTTTGACCGAGGGATATTTTCACCTGGCTGTGATAGGCCAGCCCATAGCAACATCTTAGCACAAGGTCCGAGCCCAACAAACCGCAAGATCCCCTCGGTATAGACCCGATGCGACAGTTTCCACACGTAAAAGGGCCCAGGGCAAAACCTGGCGGCATTGCCACCCCCAGGTCCCCTATCTCGTCTAGCTCTGACACTGCTGACCGAACGGATCTACCCCTTTGACTTTCACCGGACGGGATTTGACCAAGCGACATTTTCACCTAGCTGTGATAGGCCAGCGCATAGCAACATCTTAGCACAAGGTCCGGGCCAAAGCCACCGCAAGATTCCTTCAGTGTCGACCCGATGCGATAGTTTCCGAACATAAGAGGGTGCAGGGAAAGACCTGGCGGCATTAACACCCACCAGGTCCCCCGTCCTGTCTAACCCCTGACACTTTTGACCAAACGGATCTACCCCTTCAACTTTCACCGGACGGGGTTTGAGCGATGGACATTTTCACCTGGCTGTGATAGGCCAGCCCATAGCAACATCTTAGCACAAGGTCAGGCCCAACCCACCACAAGGTTCCTTCGGTGTCGACCCGATGCAAAAATTTCCGAACATAAGAGGGTGCAGGGAAAGACCTGACGGCATTAAAACCCACCAGGTCCCCCGTCCTGTCTAACCCCTGACACTTCTGACCGAACGGATCTATCCCTTCGACTTTCACAGGACGGGGATTGAACGAGGAAAATTTTCACCTGGCTATGATAGGCCAGCCCATAGCAACATCTTAGCACAAGGTCGGGGCCCTAGCCACCGCAAGATTCCCTCGGTACCGACTCGATGCGAAAGTTTCCCAACGTAAGAGGGCCAAGGGCAAGACCTGGCGGCATTGACACCCACCAGGTCCCCCGTCCCGTCTAACAATGACACTGCTGACCAAAAGGATCTAACCCTTCGACTTTCACAGGACGGGGTTTGAACGAGGGACATTTTCACCTACCTGTGATAGGGCAGCCCATAGCAACATCTTAGCACAAGGTCCGGGACCAAGCCACCGCAAGATTCCCTCGGTACCGACTCGATGCGAAAGTTTCCCAACGTAAGAGGGCCCAGGGCAAGACCTGGCGGCATTAACACCCACCAGGTCGCCCGTCCCGTCTAACCCTGATACTGTTGACCGAGACTTTCACCAAACGGGGTTTGACCGAGGGACGTTTTCACATGGCTGTCATAGGCCAGCCCATAGCAACATCTTAGCACAAGGTCGGGCCCAACCCACCACAAGATTCCTTCGGTGTCAACGCGATGCGAAAGTTTCCGAACGTAAGAGGGTGCAGGGAAAGACCTGGTGGCATTAACTCCCACCAGGTCCCCCGTCAAGTCTAACCCCTGACACTTTTGACCGAACGGATCTAACCCTTCCACTTTCACAGGACGGGGTTTGAACGAGGGACATTTTCACCTGGCTGTGATAGGCCAGCCCATAGCAACATCTTAGCACAAGGTCCGGGCCCAAGCCACCGCAAGATTCCCTCGGTACCGACTCGATGCGAAAGTTTCCCAACGTTAGAGGGCCCAGGGCAGGACCTGGCGGCATTGACACCCACCAGGTCCCCTGTCCCGTCTAACCCTGACACTGCTGACCGAACGGATCTACCCCTTTGACTTCCACCGGACGGGGTTTGACCGAGGGACATTTTCACCTAGTTGTGACAGGCTAGCCCATAGCAACATCTTAGTACAAGGTAGGGCCCCACCCACCACAAGATTCCTTCGGTGTCGAGCCGATGCGACAGTTTCCGAATGTAAAAGGGTGCATGGAAAGCCCAGGCGGCATTGCCTCCCCTGGGTCCCCCGTCCCGTCTAACCCCTAACACTGTTGACCGAACAGATCTACCCCTTTGGCTTTCACAGGACGGGGTTTGACCGAGGGACATTTTCACCTGGCTGTGATAGGCCAGCCCATAGCAACATCTAAGAACAAGGTCCAGGCCCAAGCCACCGCAAGATTCCCTCGGTACCGACTCGATGCAAAAGTTTCCCAACGTAAGAGGGCCCAGGGCAAGACCTGGCGGCATTGACACCCACCAGGTCCCCCGTCCCATCTAACCCTAACACTGTTGACCGAACAGATCTACCCCTTCAACTTTCACAGGACGGGGTTTGAACGAGGGACATTTTCACCTGGCTGTGATAGGCCAGCCAATAGCAACATCTTAGCAAAAGGTCGGGCCCAACCCACCAAAAGATTCCTTCAGTGTCGACCTGATGCGACAATTTTCGAATGTAAGAGGGTGCAGGGACAGACCTGGCGGCATTGCCACCCCTAGGTCCCCCGTCCCATCTAACCCCTGACACTGTTGACCGAACGGATCTACCCATTTGACTTTCACCGGATGGGGTTTAACCGAGGGACATTTTCACCTGGCTGTGATAGGCCGGCCAATAGGAACATCTTAGGACAAGGTCCGGGCCAAAACCACCGCAAAATTCCCTCGGTACCGACTCGATGCGAAAGTTTCCCAACGTAAGAGGGCCCAGGGCAAGACCTGGCGGCATTGACACCCACCAGGTCCCTCGTCCCGTCTAACCTGATACTGTTGACCAAAAGGATCTACCCTTCGACTTTCATAGGACGGGATTTGAACGAGGGACATTTTCACCTGGCTGTGATAGGCCAGCCCATAGCAACATCTTAGCACAAGGTCGGGCCCAACCCACGACAAGATTCCATCGGTGTTGACCCGATGCGGCAGTTTCCTAATGTAAGAGGACATAGGGAAAGACCTGGTGGCATTTCCACCCCTAGGTCCCCCGTCCCGTCTAACTCCTGACACTGCTTACCGAACGGATCTACCCCTTTGACTTTCACTGGAATGGGTTTGACCGAGGGACATTTTCACCTGGCTATGATAGGCTAGCCCATAGCAACATCTTAGCACAAGGTCTGGGCCGAACAAACCGCAAGGTCCCCTCGGTATCGACCCGATGCGATAGTTTCCAAATGTAAGAGGGCCAGGGCAAAACATGGCGACATTGCCACCCCCAGGTCCCCCGTCTCGTCTAACCCTGACACTGTTGACCTAACGGATCTACCCCTTTGACTTTCACCGGACGGGGTTTGACTGAGGGACATTTTCACCTAGCTCTGATAGGCCAGCCCATAGCAACATCTTAGCACAAGGTCCGGGCCCAAGCCACCGCAAGATTCCTTCAGTGTCGACCCGATGCGACAGTTTTCGAACGTAAGAGGGTGCTGGGGAAGACCTTGCGGCATTGCCACCCCTAGGTCCCCTGTCCCGTCTCATCCCTGACACTGTTGACCGAACGGATCTACCCCTTTGACTTTCACCGGAAGGGGTTTGACCGAGGGACATTTTCACCTAGCTGTGATAGGCCAGCCCATAGCAACATCTTAGCACAAGGTCGGGCCCAACCCACCACAAGATTCCTTCGGTGTCGCGCCGATGCGACAGTTTCCGAACGTAAGAGGGTGCAGGGAAAGACCTGGCGGCATTGCCACCCCTTGTTCCCCCGTCCCGTCTAACCCCTGACATTGTTGACGGAACGGATCTACCCCTTTGACTTTCATCGGACGTGGTTTGACCGAGGGACATTTTCACCTAGCTGTGATAGGCCAGCCCATAGCAACATCTTAGCACAAGGTGCGGGCCCAAGCCACCCCAAGATTCCCTCGGTACCGACTCGATGTGAAAGTTTCCCAACGTAAGAGGGCCCAGGGCAAGACCTGGTGGCATTGACACCCACCAGGGCCCCCGTCCCGTCTAACCCAGACACTGTTGACCGAACGGATCTACCCCTTTGACTTTCACCGAACGGGGTTTGACCGAGGGACATTTTCACATGGCTGTGATAGGCCAGCCCATAGCAACATCTTAGCACAAGGTCGGGCCCTACCCACCACAAGATTCCTTCGGTGTCGACCCGATGCATCAGTTGCCGAACGTAAGAGGTTGCAGGGAAAGACCTGGCGGCATTGCCACCCCTAGGTCCCCCGTCCCGTCTAACCCCTGCACTGTTGACCGAATGGATCTAGCCCTTTGACTTTCACCGGATGGGGTTTGACCGAGGGACATTTTCACCTGGCTATGATAGGCCAGCCCATAGCAATATCTTAGCACAAGTTTCGGGTACAACAAACCGCAAGATCCCCTCGATATCGACCCGATGCGACAGTTTCCAAATGTAAGAGGGCCCAGGGCAAAACCGGGCGGCATTGCCACCCTCAGGTCCCCCGTCTCGTCTAACCCTGACACTTTTGAACGAACGGATCTACCCCTTTGAGTTTCACTGGACTGGGTTTGACCGAGGGACATTTTCACCTGGTTGTGATAGGCGAGCCCATAGCAACATCTTAGCACAAGGTAGGGCCCAACCCACCACAAGATTCCTTCGGTGTCGACCTAATGCGACAGTTTCTGAACGTAAGAGGGTGGAATGACCTGGCGGCATTGCCACCCCTAGGTCACCCGTCCCATCTAACCGTTGACACTTTTGACCGAATGGATCTACCCCTTTGACTTTCACCGGACGAGGTTTGACCGAAGGACATTTTCACCTGGCTGTGATAGGCCAGCCCATAGGAACATCTTAGCACAAGGTCCGGGCCCAACAAACCGCAAGATCCCCTCAGTATCGACCTGATGCGACAGTTTCCAAATGTAAGAGGGCCTAGGGCAAAACCTGGCGGCGTTCCCACCCTTAGGTCCCCCGTCTCGTCTAACCCTCACACTGTTGACCAAACGGATCTACCCCTTTGACTTTCACCGGACGGGGTTTGACCGAGGGACCTTTTCACCTGGCTGTGATAGGCTAGCCCATAGCAACATCTTAGCACAAGGTCCGGGCCCAACAAACCGCAAGATCCCCTCGGTATCGACCCGATGCGACAGTTTCCAAACATAAGAGCGCCCAGGGAAAAACTTGGCGGCATTGCCACCCCCAGGTCCCCCGTCTCGTCTAACCCTGACACTGTTGACCGAACGTATCTACCCCTTTGACTTTCACCGGACGGGGTTTGACCGAGGGAAATTTTCACCTAGCTGTGATAGGCCAGCCCATTGCAACATCTTAGCAAAAGTTTCGGGCCCAAGCCACTGCAAGATTCCCTCGGTACCGACTCGATGCGAAAGTTTCCCAACGTAAGAGGGCCCAGGGCAAGACCTGGCGGCATTTCCATCCCTCACGTCCCTTGTCTCGTCTAACCCTGACACTGTTGACCGGACGGATCTATCCCTTTGACTTTCACCGAACGGGGCTTGACCGAGGGACATTTTCACCTAGCTGTGATAGGCCAGCCCATAGCAACATCTTAACACAAGGTCCGGGCCCAAGCCATCGCAAGATTCCCTCCATACCGACTCAATGCGAAAGTTTCCCAACGTAAAAGGGCACAAGGCAAGACCTGGCGGCATTGATACCCGCCAAGTCCCCCGTCTCGTCTAACCCTGACACTGTTGACCGAACAGATCTACCCCTTTGACTTTCACCGGATGGGGTTTGACCGAGGGACATTTTCACCTGGCTGTGATAGCCCAGCCCATAGCAACATCTTAGCACAAGGTCGGGCCCAACCCACCACAAGATTCCTTCGGTGTCGATCCAATGCGAAAGTTTCCGAAGGTAAGAGGGTGCAGGGAAAGACCTGGCGGCATTAACACCCACCAGGTCCCCCGTCCCGTCTTACCCCTGACACTTTTGGCCAAACGGATCTACCCCTTCAACATTCACCGGACGGGGTTTGACTGATGGACATTTTCACCTGGCTGTGATAGGCCAGCCCATAGCAACATCTTAGCACAAGGTCCGGGCCCAAGCCACCGCAAGATTCCTTCAGTGTCGACCCGATGCGACAGTTTCCGAACGTAAGAGGGTGCAGGTAAAGACCTAGCGGCATTGCCACCCCTAGGTCCCCCATTCGGTCTAACCCCTGACACTGTTGACTGAACGGATCTACCCCTTTGACTTTCACCAGACGGGGTTTGACCGAGGGACATTTTCACCTGGCTGTGATAGGCCAGCCCATAGGAACATCTTAGCACAAGTTCCGAGCCCAAAAAACCGCAAGATCCCCTCGGTATCGACCTGATGCGACAGTTTCAAAACTTAAGAGGGCGCAGGGCAAAACCTAGCGGCATTGCCACCCCAAGGTCCCCCGTCTCGTCTAACCCTGAAACTGTTGACCGAACGGATATACCCCTTTGACTTTCACCGGACGGGGTTTGACCGAGGGATAATTTCACGTAGCTGTGATAGGCCAGCCCATAGCAACATCTTAGCACAAGGTTGGGGCCCTATCCACCGCAAGATTCCCTCGGTACCGACTCGATGCGAAAGTTTCCCAACGTAAGAGGGACCAAGGCAAGACCTGGCGGCATTGACACCCACCAGGTCCCCCGTCCTGTCTAACCCTGATACTGTTAACCGATCGGATCTACCCCTTTCACTTTCACCGGACGGGGTTTGACCGCGGGACATTTTCACCTGGCTGTGATAGGCCAGCCCATAGGAACATCTTAGCTCAAGGTCGGGCCCAACCCACCACAAGATTCCTTCAGTGTCGACCCGATGCGAAAATTTTCGAACGTAAGAGGGTGCCGCGAAAGACCTAGCGGCATTAACACCCACCAGGTCCCCGTCCCGTCTAACCCGTGACACTGTTGACCGAACGGATCTACCCCTTCGACGACGGGGTTTGAACGAGGGACATTTTCACCTGGCTATGATAGGCCAGCCCATAGCAACATCTTAGCACAAGGTCCGGGCCCAACCCACCACAAGATTCCTTCGGTGTCAACCCGATGCGACAGTTTCCAAACGTAAGAGGGACCAGGGCAAAACCTGGCGGCATTTCCACCCCTAAGTCCCCCGTCCCGTCTAACCCTGACACTGTTGACCGAACGGATCTACCCCTTTGACTTTGACCGGACGTGGTTTGACTGAGGGACATTTTCACCTGGCTGTGATAGGCCACTCCATAGCAACATCTTACAACAAGGTCCGGGCCCAAGCCATCGCAAGATTCCCTCGGTAACGATGCGATGCGAAAGTTTCCGAACATAAGAGGGGCCAGGGCAAGACCTGGCGGCATTGACACCCACCAGGTCCCCCGTCCCGTCTAATCCTGACCCTGTTTACCGAACGGATCTACCCCTTCGACTTTCATAGGACGGGGTTTGAATGAGGGACATTTTCACCTGGGTGTGATAGGCCAGCCCATAGCAACATCTTAGCACAAGGTCGGGCCCTACCCACCAGAAGATTCCTTCGGTGTCGACCCGATGCGACAGTTTCCGAACGTAAGAGGGTCCAGGGAAAGACCTGGCGGAATTGCCACCCCTAGGTCCCCCGTCCCGTCTAACCCCTGACACTGTTGACTGAACAGATCTACCCCTTTGACTTTCACCGGACGGGGTTTGACCGAGGGACATTTTCACCTGGTTGTGATAGGCCAGCCCATAGCAACAGCTTAGCACATGGTCCGGGCCCAACAAACCGCAAGATCCCTTCTGTATCGACCCGATGCGACAGTTTCCAAATGTAAGAGGGCCCAGGGCAAAACCTGGCGGCATTGCCATCCTCAGGTCCCCCGTCTCGTCTAACCCTGACACTGTTGACCGAACGGATCTACCCCTTTGACTTTCACCGGACGGGGTTTGACCGAGGGACATTTTCACCTGGTTGTGATAGGCTAGCCCATAGCAACATCTTAGCACAAGGTCCGAGCATAACAAACCGCAAGATCCCCTCGGTGTCGACCCGATGCCACAGTTTCCAAACGCAAGAGGGCCCAGGGAAAAACCTTGTGGCATTGCCACCGCCAGGTCCCCCGTCTCGTCTAACCCTGACACTATTGACCGAACGGATCTACCCCTTTGACTTTCACCGGACGGGGTTTGACCGAGGGACATTTTCACCTAGCTATGATAGGCCAGCCAATAGCAACATCTTAACACAAGGTCCGGGCCCAAGCCATCGCAAGATTCCCTCCGTACCGACTCAATGCGAAAGTTTCCCAACGTAAAAGGGCACAAGGCAAGACCTGGCGGCGTTGATACCCACCAGGTCCCCCGTCTCGTCTAACCCTGACACTGTTGACCAAACAGATCTACCCCTTTGACTTTCACCGGATGGGGTTTGACCGAGGGACATTTTCACCTGGCTGTGATAGCCCAGCCCATAGCAACATCTTAGCACAAGGTCGGGCCCAACCCACCACAAGATTCCTTCGGTGTCGATCCAATGCGAAAGTTTCCGAAGGTAAGAGGGTGCAGGGAAAGACCTGGCGGCATTAACACCCACCAGGTCCCCCGTCCCGTCTTACCCCTGACACTTTTGTCCAAACGGATCTACCCCTTCAACATTCACTGGACGGGGTTTGACTGATGGACATTTTCACCTGGCTGTGATAGGCCAGCCCATAGCAACATCTTAGCACAAGGTCCGGGCCCAAGCCACCGCAAGATTCCTTCAGTGTCGACCCGATGCGACAGTTTCCGAACGTAAGAGGGTGCAGGTAAAGACCTAGCGGCATTGCCACCCCTAGGTCCCCCATTCGGTCTAACCCCTGACACTGTTGACTGAACGGATCTACCCCTTTGACTTTCACCAGACGGGGTTTGACCGAGGGACATTTTCACCTGGCTGTGATAGGCCAGCCCATAGCAACATCTTAGCACAAGGTCCGAGCCCAAAAAACCGCAAGATCCCCTCGGTATCGACCTGATGCGACAGTTTCACAACTTAAGAGGGCGCAGGGCAAAACCTAGCGGCATTGCCACCCCAAGGTCCCCCGTCTCGTCTAACCCTGAAACTGTTGACCGAACGGATCTACCCCTTTGACTTTCACCGGACGGGGTTTGACCGAGGGATATTTTCACCTAGCTGTGATAGGCCAGCCCATAGCAAGATCTTAGCACAAGGTTGGGGCCCTATCCACCGCAAGATTCCCCCGGTACCGACTCGATGCGAAAGTTTCCCAACGTAAGAGGGTCCAAGGCAAGACCTGGCGGCATTGACACCCACCAGGTCCCCCGTCCCGTCTAACCATGACACTGCTGACCAAACGGATCTAACCCTTCGACTTTCACAGGACGGGGTTTGAACGAGGCACATTTTCACCTGGCTGTGATAAGCCAGCCCATAGCAACATCTTAGCACAAGGTCGGGCCAAACCCACCACCAGATTCCTTCGGTGTCGACCCGATGCGAAAGTTTCCGAACGTAAGAGGGTGCAGGGAAACACCTGGCGGCATTGCCACCCCTAGGTCCCCCGTCCCATCTAACCCCTAACACTGTTGCTCGAACGGATCTACCCCTTTGACTTTCACAAGACGGGGTTTGACCGAGGGATATTTTCACCTGGCTGTGATAGGCCAGCGAATAGCAACATCTTAGCACAAGGTCCGGGCCCAAGCCACCGCGAAATTTCCTCGGTACCGACTCGATGCAAAAGTTTCCCAACGTAAGAGGGCCCAGGGCAAGACCTGGCGGCATTGACACCCACCAGGTCCCCCGTCCCGTCTAACGCTGACACTGTTGACCGAAAGCATCTACCCTTCGACTTTCACAGGACGGGGTTTGAACGAGGGACATTTTCACCTGGCTGTGATGGGCCAGCCCATAGCAACATCTTAGCACAAGGTCGGGCCCAACCCACCCCAAGATTCCTTCGGTGTCGACCCGATGCGGCAGTTTCCGAACGTAAGAGGGTGTAGGGAAAGACCTGGCGGCATTGCCACCCCTAGGTCCCCTGTCCTGTCTAACCCCTGACACTGTTGGCCGAACGGATCTACCCCTTTGACTTTTATCGGACGGGGTTTGACCGAGGGACATTTTCACCTGGCTGTGATAGGCAAGCCCATAGCAACATCTTAGCACGAGGTTCGGGCCCAACAAATCGCAAGATCCCCTCAGTATCAACCCGATGCGACAGTTTCCAAACGTAAGAGGGCCCAGGGCAAAACCTGGTGGCATTGCCACCCCCAGGTCCCCCGTCTCGTCTAACCCTGACACTATTGAATGAGCGGATCTACCCCTTTGACTTTCACCGGACGGGGTTTGACCGAGGGACATTTTCACCAAGGTGTGATAGGCCAGCCCATAGCGACATCTTAGCACAAGGTCCGGGCCCAAGCCACCGCAAGATTCCTTCAATATCGACCCGATGCGACAGTTTCCGAACGTAAGAGGGTGCAGGGAAAGATCTGGCGGCTATGCCACCCCTGGTCCCCCGTCGCGTCTTACCCCTGACACTGTTGACCGAACGGGTCTACCCCTTTGACTTTCACCGGACGGGGTTTGACCGAGGGACATTTTCACCTGGCTGTGATAGGCCAGCCCATAGCAACATCTTAGCACAAGGTCCAGGACCAACAAACCGCAAGATCCCCTCGGTATCGACCCGATGTGACAGTTTCCAAACGTAAGAGGGCCCAGGGCAAAACCTGGCGGCATTGCCACCCCCAGGTCCCCTGTCTCGTCTATACTTGATATTGTTGACCGAACGGATCTACCCCTTTGACTTTCACCGGACGGGGTTCGACCGAGGGACATTTTCACCTAGCTGTGATAGGCCAGCCCATAGCAACATCTTACCATAAGGTCCGGGCCCAAGCAACGGCAAGATTCCCTCGGTACCGACTCGATGCGAAAGTTTCCCAACGTAAGAGGGACCAAGGCAAGACCTGGCGGCATTGACACCCACCAGGTCCCCCCGTCCTGTCTAACCCTGATACTGTTAACCGATCGGATCTACCCCTTTCACTTTCACCGGACGGGGTTTGACCGCGGGACATTTTCACCTGGCTGTGATAGGCCAGCCCATAGGAACATCTTAGCTCAAGGTCGGGCCCGACCCACCACAAGATTCCTTCGGTGTCGACCCGATGCGAAAATTTTCGAACGTAAGAGGGTGCCGCGAAAGACGTAGCGGCATTAACACCCACCAGTTCCCCGTCCCGTCTAACCCGTGACACTGTTGACCGAACGGATCTACCCCTTCGACGACGGGGTTTGAACGAGGGACATTTTCACCTGGCTATGATAGGCCAGCCCATAGCAACATCTTAGCACAAGGTCCGGGCCCAACCCACCACAAGATTCCTTCGGTGTCAACCCGATGCGACAGTTTCCAAACGTAAGAGGGACCAGGGCAAAACCTGGCGGCATTTCCACCCCTAAGTCCCCCGTCCCGTCTAACCCTGACACTGTTGACCGAACGGATCTACCCCTTTGACTTTGACCGGACGTGGTTTGACTGAGGGACATTTTCACCTGGCTGTGATAGGCCACTCCATAGCAACATCTTACAACAAGGTCCGGGCCCAAGCCATCGCAAGATTCCCTCGGTAACGATGCGATGCGAAAGTTTCCGAACATAAGAGGGGCCAGGGCAAGACCTGGCGGCATTGACACCCACCAGGTCCCCCGTCCCGTCTAATCCTGACCCTGTTTACCGAACGGATCTACCCCCTTCGACTTTCATAGGACGGGGTTTGAATGAGGGACATTTTCACCTGGGTGTGATAGGCCAGCCCATAGCAACATCTTAGCACAAGGTCGGGCCCTACCCACCAGAAGATTCCTTCGGTGTCGACCCGATGCGACAGTTTCCGAACGTAAGAGGGTCCAGGGAAAGACCTGGCGGAATTGCCACCCCTAGGTCCCCCGTCCCGTCTAAACCCCTGACACTGTTGACTGAACAGATCTACCCCTTTGACTTTCACCGGACGGGGTTTGACCGAGGGACATTTTCACCTGGTTGTGATAGGCCAGCCCATAGCAAACAGCTTAGCACATGGTCCGGGCCCAACAAACCGCAAGATCCCTTCTGTATCGACCCGATGCGACAGTTTCCAAATGTAAGAGGGCCCAGGGCAAAACCTGGCGGCATTGCCATCCTCAGGTCCCCCGTCTCGTCTAACCCTGACACTGTTGACCGAACGGATCTACCCCTTTGACTTTCACCGGACGGGGTTTGACCGAGGGACATTTTCACCTGGTTGTGATAGGCTAGCCCATAGCAACATCTTAGCACAAGGTCCGAGCATAACAAACCGCAAGATCCCCTCGGTGTCGACCCGATGCCACAGTTTCCAAACGCAAGAGGGCCCAGGGAAAAACCTTGTGGCATTGCCACCGCCAGGTCCCCCGTCTCGTCTAACCCTGACACTATTGACCGAACGGATCTACCCCTTTGACTTTCACCGGACGGGGTTTGACCGAGGGACATTTTCACCTAGCTATGATAGGCCAGCCAATAGCAACATCTTAACACAAGGTCCGGGCCCAAGCCATCGCAAGATTCCCTCCGTACCGACTCAATGCGAAAGTTTCCCAACGTAAAAGGGCACAAGGCAAGACCTGGCGGCGTTGATACCCACCAGGTCCCCCGTCTCGTCTAACCCTGACACTGTTGACCAAACAGATCTACCCCTTTGACTTTCACCGGATGGGGTTTGACCGAGGGACATTTTCACCTGGCTGTGATAGCCCAGCCCATAGCAACATCTTAGCACAAGGTCGGGCCCAACCCACCACAAGATTCCTTCGGTGTCGATCCAATGCGAAAGTTTCCGAAGGTAAGAGGGTGCAGGGAAAGACCTGGCGGCATTAACACCCACCAGGTCCCCCGTCCCGTCTTACCCCTGACACTTTTGTCCAAACGGATCTACCCCTTCAACATTCACTGGACGGGGTTTGACTGATGGACATTTTCACCTGGCTGTGATAGGCCAGCCCATAGCAACATCTTAGCACAAGGTCCGGGCCCAAGCCACCGCAAGATTCCTTCAGTGTCGACCCGATGCGACAGTTTCCGAACGTAAGAGGGTGCAGGTAAAGACCTAGCGGCATTGCCACCCCTAGGTCCCCCATTCGGTCTAACCCCTGACACTGTTGACTGAACGGATCTACCCCTTTGACTTTCACCAGACGGGGTTTGACCGAGGGACATTTTCACCTGGCTGTGATAGGCCAGCCCATAGCAACATCTTAGCACAAGGTCCGAGCCCAAAAAACCGCAAGATCCCCTCGGTATCGACCTGATGCGACAGTTTCACAACTTAAGAGGGCGCAGGGCAAAACCTAGCGGCATTGCCACCCCAAGGTCCCCCGTCTCGTCTAACCCTGAAACTGTTGACCGAACGGATCTACCCCTTTGACTTTCACCGGACGGGGTTTGACCGAGGGATATTTTCACCTAGCTGTGATAGGCCAGCCCATAGCAAGATCTTAGCACAAGGTTGGGGCCCTATCCACCGCAAGATTCCCCCGGGTACCGGACTCGATGCGAAAGTTTCCCAACGTAAGAGGGTCCAAGGCAAGAGCTGGCGGCATTGACACCCACCAGGTCCCCCCGTCCCGTCTAACCATGACACTGCTGACCAAACGGATCTAACCCTTCGACTTTCACAGGACGGGGTTTGAACGAGGCACATTTTCACCTGGCTGTGATAAGCCAGCCCATAGCAACATCTTAGCACAAGGTCGGGCCAAACCCACCACCAGATTCCTTCGGTGTCGACCCGATGCGAAAGTTTCCGAACGTAAGAGGGTGCAGGGAAACACCTGGCGGCATTGCCACCCCTAGGTCCCCCCGTCCCATCTAACCCCTAACACTGTTGCTCGAACGGATCTACCCCTTTGACTTTCACAAGACGGGGTTTGACCGAGGGATATTTTCACCTGGCTGTGATAGGCCACGAATAGCAACATCTTAGCACAAGGTCCGGGCCCAAGCCACCGCGAAATTTCCTCGGTACCGACTCGATGCAAAAGTTTCCCAACGTAAGAGGGCCCAGGGCAAGACCTGGCGGCATTGACACCCACCAGGTCCCCCGTCCCGTCTAACGCTGACACTGTTGACCGAAAGCATCTACCCTTCGACTTTCACAGGACGGGGTTTTGAACGAGGGACATTTTCACCTGGCTGTGATGGGCCAGCCCATAGCAACATCTTAGCACAAGGTCGGGCCCACCCACCCCAAGATTCCTTCGGTGTCGACCCGATGCGGCAGTTTCCGAACGTAAGAGGGTGTAGGGAAAGACCTGGCGGCATTGCCACCCCTAGGTCCCCTGTCCTGTCTAACCCCTGACACTGTTGGCCGAACGGATCTACCCCTTTGACTTTTATCGGACGGGGTTTGACCGAGGGACATTTTCACCTGGCTGTGATAGGCAAGCCCATAGCAACATCTTAGCACGAGGTTCGGGCCCAACAAATCGCAAGATCCCCTCAGTATCAACCCGATGCGACAGTTTCCAAACGTAAGAGGGCCCAGGGCAAAACCTGGTGGCATTGCCACCCCCAGGTCCCCCGTCTCGTCTAACCCTGACACTATTGAATGAGCGGATCTACCCCTTTGACTTTCACCGGACGGGGTTTGACCGAGGGACATTTTTCACCAAGGTGTGATAGGCCAGCCCATAGCGACATCTTAGCACAAGGTCCGGGCCCAAGCCACCGCAAGATTCCTCAATATCGACCCGAATGCGACAGTTTCCGAACGTAAGAGGGTGCAGGGAAAGATCTGGCGGCTATGCCACCCCTGGTCCCCCGTCGCGTCTTACCCCTGACACTGTTGACCGAACGGGTCTACCCCTTTGACTTTCACCGGACGGGGTTTGACCGAGGGACATTTTTCACCTGGCTGTGATAGGCCAGCCCATAGCAACATCTTAGCACAAGGTCCAGGACAACAAACCGCAAGATCCCCTCGGTATCGACCCGATGTGACAGTTTCCAAACGTAAGAGGGCCCAGGGCAAAACCTGGCGGCATTGCCACCCCCAGGTCCCCTGTCTCGTCTATACTTGATATTGTTGACCGAACGGATCTACCCCTTTGACTTTCACCGGACGGGGTTCGACCGAGGGACATTTTCACCTGGCTGTGATAGGCCAGCCCATAGCAACATCTTACCATAAGGTCCGGGCCCAAGCCACGGCAAGATTCCCTCGGTACCGACTCGATGCGAAAGTTTCCCAACGTAAGAGGGACCAAGGCAAGACCTGGCGGCATTGACACCCACCAGGTCCCCCGTCCTGTCTAACCCTGATACTGTTAACCGATCGGATCTACCCTTTCACTTTCACCGGACGGGGTTTGACCGCGGGACATTTTCACCTGGCTGTGATAGGCCAGCCCATAGGAACATCTTAGCTCAAGGTCGGGCCCGACCCACCACAAGATTCCTTCGGTGTCGACCCGATGCGAAAATTTTCGAACGTAAGAGGGTGCCGCGAAAGACGTCGCGGCATTAACACCCACCAGTTCCCCGTCCCGTCTAACCCGTGACACTGTTGACCGAACGGATCTACCCCTTCGACGACGGGGTTTGAACGAGGGACATTTTCACCTGGCTATGATAGGCCAGCCCATAGCAACATCTTAGCACAAGGTCCGGCCCAACCCACCACAAGATTCCTTCGGTGTCAACCCGATGCGACAGTTTCCAAACGTAAGAGGGACCAGGGCAAAACCTGGCGGCATTACCACCCCTAAGTCCCCCGTCCCGTCTAACCCTTACACTGTTGACCGAACGGATCTACCCCTTTGACTTTGACCGGACGTGGTTTGACTGAGGGACATTTTCACCTGGCTGTGATAGGCCACTCCATAGCAACATCTTACAACAAGGTCCGGGCCCAAGCCATCGCAAGATTCCCTCGGTAACGATGCGATGCGAATGTTTCCGAACGTAAGAGGGGGCCAGGGCAAGACCTGGCGGCATTGACAACCCCACCAGGTCCCCCCGTCCCGTCTAATCCTGACACTGTTAACCGAACGGATCTACCCCTTCGACTTACATAGGACGGGGATTGAATGAGGGACATTTTCACCTGGGTGTGATAGGCCAGCCCATAGCAACATCTTAGCACAAGGTCGGGCCCTACCCACCAGAAGATTCCTTCGTGTCGACCCGATGCGACAGTTTCCGAACGTAGAGGGGTCCAGGGAAAGACCTAGCGGAATTGCCACCCCTAGGTCCCCCGTCCCGTCTAACCCCTGACACTGTTGACTGAATAGATCTACCCCTTTGACTTTCACCGGACGGGGTTTGACCGAGGGACATTTTCACCTGGTTGTGATAGGCCAGCCCATAGCAACAGCTTATCACATGGTCCGGGCCCAACAAACCGCAAGATCCCTTCTGTATCGACCCGATGCGACAGTTTCCAAATGTAAGAGGGCCCAGGGCAAAACCTGGCGGCATTGCCATCCTCAGGTCCCCCGTCTCGTCTAACCCTGACACTGTTGACCGAACGGATCTACCCCTTTGACTTTCATCGGACGGGGTTTGACCGAGGGACATTTTCACCTGGTTGTGATTGGCTAGCCCATAGCAACATCTTAGCACAAGGTCCGGGCCCAACAAACCGCAAGATCCCCTCGGTGTCGACCAGATGCCACAGTTTCCGAACGCAAGAGGGCCCAGGGAAAAACCTTGTGGCATTGCCACCGCCAGGTCCCCCATCTCGTCTAACCCTGACACTGTTGACCGAACGGATCTACCCCTTTGACTTTCACCGGACGGGGTTTTGACCGAGGGGACATTTTCACCTAGCTATGATAGGCCAGCCCATAGCAACATCTTAGCACAAGGTCCGGGCCCAAGCCACCGCAAGATTCCCTCGGTACCGACTCGATGCGGAAGTTTCCCAATGTAAGAGGGCCCAGGGCAAGACCTGGTGGCATTGACACCCACCAATTCCCTAGTCCTTTCTAACCCTGATACTGTTGACCGAACGGATCTACCCCTTTGACTTTCACCGGACGGGACATTTTCACCTGGCTGTGATAGGCCAGCCGATAGCAACATCTTAGCACAAGGTCCGGGCCCAACCCACCACAAGATTCCTTCGGTGTGAACCCAATGCGACAGTTTCCAAATGTAAGAGGGACTAGGGCAAAACTTGGCGACATTGCCACCCCTAGGTCCCCCGTCCTGTCTAACCCTAACACTGTTGACAAAACGGATCACCCCTTTGACTTTCACCGGACGTGGTTTAACTGAGGGACATTTTCACCTGTCTGTGATAGGCCACTCCATAGCAACATCTTAGCACAAGGTCCGGGCCCAAGCCATCGCAAGATTCCCTCGGTAACGATGCGATGCGAAAGTTTCCCAACGTAAGAGGGCCCAGGGCAAGACCTGGCGGCATTGACACCCACCAGGTCCCCCGTCCCGTCTAACCCTGACACTGTTGACCAAAAGGATCTACCCTTCGACTTTCACAGGACGGGGTTTGAACGAGGGACATTTTCCCCTGGCTGTGATAGGCCAGCCCATAGCAACATCTTAGCACAAGGTCGGGCCCAACCCACCACAAGATTCCTTCGGTGTCGACCCGATGCGACAGTTTCCGAACGTAAGAGGACGTAGGGAAAGACCTGGCAGCATTTCGACCCCTAGGTCCCCCGTCCCGTCTAACTCCTGACACTGTTGGCCGAACGGATCTACCCCTTTGACTTTCACTGGAATGGGTTTGATCGAGGGACATTTTAACCTGGCTGTGATAGGCCAGCCCATAGCAACATCTTACCACAAGGTCAGGCCCAACCCACCACAAGATTCCTTCGGTGTCGACCTGATGCGGCAGTTTCCGAACGTAAGAGGGTGTAGGGAAAGACCTGGCGGCATGGCCAACCCTAGGTCCCCCGTCCCGTCTAACCCCTAACACTGTTGGCCGAACGGATCTACCCCTTTGACTTCTACCGGACGGGGTTTGACCGAGGGACATTTTAACCTGGTTGTGATAGGCCAGCCAATAGCAACATCTTAGCACAAGGTTCGGGCCCAACAAACCGCAAGATCCCCTCGGTATCGACCCGATGTGACAGTTTCCAAACGTAAGAGGGCCCAGGGCAAAACCTGGCGGCATTGCCACCCCCAGGACCCCTGTCTCGTCTATACTTGATATTGTTGACCGAACGGATCTACCCCTTTGACTTTCACCG
>JAAAWK010000707.1:0-14852 GCA_022496015.1 Hordeum marinum
TTGCTATCAGTGTTTTATAAAAGCTGTTTAGTTCATTTTTTTTATTGTTCATTTTAGCTAAATGACCCTAAAATTGAAAATAACTGCAAATGAACTCTGAAATGGTTGAAAGTTGGCATGGTATAATAATTTCATCCACATAGCATGTGCTAAAAAGTTGAGAGGGTTAGGGAAAAACTGAATGCACTTCGTGTACAAACTGGACAATCTCTCCGAAGTATTAGGATTTTGGACGAAAACTCATCTATTACAAAGGAATTTCATTTTTTTAAACATATTTTAAGTCAAGAATTTTTCTGCATTCAATATGCACCATTCAAATCCATATTATCACTTACCAACCCTTTTCTGACTGCATTTGCTATTTTTCATGCATTTCATGATTTATTTTGAACTCAAATGGCCCTGAAATTGAAAAGCACTGCAAATGAACTCTGAAATGGTTGAATGTTGGCATGGTATCATAATTTCACCCACATATCATGTGCTAAAAAGTTGAGAGGGTACAGGAAAAACTTGACGCACTTCGTGTACAAATGGAGAATCTCTTTCGATGTGTCGTGTTTGGGACGAAAACTCGTCTATTACAAAGGATTGCATTTTTTAAACATATTTTATTCAAGACTTTTTCTGCATTCAATATGCATCATTGAAAGCCACAATCACTTTTCAACCTTTTCTAACTTCATTTGCTATTTTTCATGCATTTCATGATTTATTTTAGTTAAAATGACCTTGAAATTGAAAAGCACTGCAAATGAACTCTGAAATGGTTGAAAGTTGACATGGTATCATAATTTCACCCACATAGCATGTGCTAAAGTTGAGAGGGTTAGGAGAAAAGGATGCACTTCGTGTACAAACTGATAATCTCTTTCGAAGTATCAATGTTTGGGACAAAAACTCGTCTATTACAAAGGAATTTCATTTTCAAACATATTTATTCAAGACTTTTTCTGCATTCAATATGCACCATTCAAAGCCACATCATCACTTTTCAACCCTTTTCTAACTTCATTTGCTATTTTTCATGCATTTCATGATTTATTTTAGTTAAAATGACCTTGAAATTGAAAAGCACTCCAAATGAACTCTGAATGGTTGAAAGTTGGCATGGTATCATAATTTCACCCATAGCATGTGCTAAAAGTTGAGAGGGTTACGGAAAAACGGATGCACTTCGTGTACAAACTGGACAATCTTTTTCGAAGTATTAGGGGTTTGGACGAAAACTCGTCATTACAAAGGGATCATTTTTTAAAACATATTTTAACACAAGATTTTCTGCATTCAATATGTTGGAAATATGCCCTAGAGGCAATAATAAATTAGTTATTATCATATTTCCTTGTTCATGATAATCGTTTATTATCCATGCTATAATTGTATTGATCGGAGACTTAGATGCATGTGTGGATACATAGACAAAACCATGTCCCTAGTATGCCTCTAATAGACTAGCTCGTTGATCAAAGATGGTTAAGGTTTCCTAGCCATGGACATGAGATGTCATTTGATAACGGGATCACATCATTAGGAGAATGGTGTGATGGACAAGACCCAAACTACAAACGTAGCATATGATCGTGTCAGTTTAATGCTGCTGTTTTCTTCATGTCAAGTATCTGTTCCTATGACCATGAGATCATGCAACTCAGTGACACCAGAGGAGTGCCTTGTGTGTATCAAACGTCGCAACGTAACTGGGTGACTATAAAGGTACTTTACAGGTATCTCTGAGGGTGTCTGTTGGGTTGGCATGGATCAAGACTGGGATTTGTTACTCCGTGTGACGGAGAGGTATCTCAGGGCCCACTCGGTAATACAACATCACAACAAGCCTTGCAAGCAATATGACTAAGTGTTAGTCACGGGATCTTGTATTACGGAACGAGTAAAGAGACTTGCCGGTCGAGGTTGAACTAGGTATGGAGATACCGACGATTGAATTTCGGGCAAGTAACATACCGAAGAACAAAGGGAACATCATACGAGATTAACTGAATCCTTGACATAGAGGTTCGACCGATAAAGATCTTCGTAGAATATGTAGGAACCAATATGGGCATCGAGGTCCTGCTATTGGTTATTGACCGTAGAGGTGTCTCGGTCATGTCTACATAGTTCTCGAACCCGCAGGGTCTGCACACTTAAGGTTCGGTGATGTTTCAGTAGTATAGAGTTATGCATGGTGGTGACCGAAGGTTGTTTGGAGTCTCGGATGAAATCCAGGACATCATGCGGATCTCCAGAATGGTCTGGAGGTAAAGATTGATATATAGGAAGTCCTATTTTGGTCGCCGGAAAAGTTTCGGGCTCATCGGTAGTGTACCGGGAGTGCCGATAGTGTACGGGGAGACCATCGGGAGGGGTATTTCGACCCAAGAGGCTACATGGGCTGTGGGAGAGTGAATACCAGCCCTTAGTGGGCTGGTGGAAGTCCCACACAAGGTCCATGCGGCTGGAAAAGAAAAGTCCAAAGAGAAAAGGTGGGAAAGGGCAAAAAAGGCAAAAAAGGAAGGAGTCCTAGTCCTACTAGGATTGGAGGAGGATTCCTCCTCTCCTACCCACTTCGGACGATGCCTCCTAGGGATGGCCCTTTGGCCGAGCCTCCTGATCTCTTCCTCTTATATATATACTAGAGGTTTTAGGGTTCTTGGCACAAGATTTCAGCCACGTGCAACCCTATCCTCTAGCTCGTAGTTTCTCCTCTAGATCGGTTTTCAGGGGTGCTTAGGCGAAGCCCTACTGGAATAGCTCCACCACCATTGCCGCAATGCCGTCGCGATGCCGGAGAACTCATCTACCTCTCTGCTCCCTCTTGCTAGATTAAGAAGGCGGAGCTTGTCATCGAGCTGTACGTGTGCTGAATGCGGAGGTGCCGTCCGTTCGGCGCTAGATTGGGGGGACCGTGGTCAAGATCACGAGACGACTCATGATTGGATTGCGGGACGGATCATGATGAGTTCGTGGGATGGATCATGATTGGATTGCGGGACGGATCGTGATGAGATTGTGGGATGCTCGGCGATTTGGATCGCAAAGACGTTCGACTACACCAACCGCGTTTCTTAACGCTTCCCGCTTAGCGATCTACAAGGGTATGTAGATCCACTCTCCCTCTTGTAGATGCTCATCACCATGGATAGATCTTGCGTGTGCGTAGGAATTTTTTTTTCCCATGCAACGTTCCCCAATAGTGGCATCATGAGCAAGGTCTATGTGTAGATGAGATCTCGAGTAGAACACAAAGTTTGTGGGCGTTGATGCTTAGATTGCTTCCTCCCTTGGTCGTGTTTTCGTTCAGCGGTATTGTGGTATGAAGCATCCGGACCAACCTTACCCGTTCGCTTACAAGAGACCGGTTCCATCAACTGACGTGTAACCTCGTTGCACAAAGATGGCTGGCGGGTGCCTGTTTCTCCTACTTTAGTTGGATTGGATTCGACAAAGGCGGTCCTTGAGAAGGTTGAAAAGCAATTATGTATCACCGTTGTGGTTTATGCGTAGGTGAGAATTGTTCTTGCTAGATACCCATAGCAGCCACGTAAAACATGCAACAACAATTAGAGGATGGCTAACTTGTTTTTGCAGGGTATGTTGTGATGTGATATGGCCAATTATACGATGAGATATATGTGATGTATGAGATGATCATGTTTTGTATAGAATATCACGACTTGCATGTAGATGAGTACGGCAACCGACAGGAGCCATAGAGTTGTATTTAATTATTGTATGACCTTCGAGTCAATCATTAAGCGCTATGTAATGCTTTATTTTATCGCTAAATGGTAGCAATATTAGTAGAAGCATGGTGGGCGCGACAACCCCGATGGCGACATGTTGATGATCATGGTGTCATGCCGGTGACGATGGAGATCATGCCCATGCTTTATAGATGGAGATAAAAATCACAAGTTCATGGCCATATCATGTCACTTATGATTTGCATGTGATGTTAATCCTTTTATGCACCTTGTTTTTCTTAGGACGACAGTAGCATTATAAGGTGACCCCTCACTTAAATTTCAAGATAAATTGTGTTCTCCCCGAGTGTGCACCGTTGTGAAAGTCCGTCGTGTTGAGACACCACGTGATGATCGGGTCCGATAGACTCTACGTTCACATACAACGGGTGCAAGCCAGTGTTGCACATGCAGAACACTCGGGTTAAACTTGACGAGCCTAGCATGTACAGACATGTCCTCGGAACACAAGAGACCGACAGGTCGAACATGAGTCATATAGTAGATATGATCAACCTGATGATGTTCACCATTGAAACCACCTCAACTCACGTGATGATCGGACTTGAGTTGGTGAATTTGGATCATGTATCACTCGAATGACCAGAGGGATGTCAATTTGAGTGGGAGTTCTTCAGTAATATGATTAATTGAACTAATTATCATGAACATAGTCAATAGTGTCTTTGCAAATTATGTTGTAGATTACTTGCTCGCGCTGTAGCTCCCTTGAATTTTTATATGTTCCTAGAGAAATAGAGATTAAAGATGATGGTAGCAATATTGCGGATCGGGTCCATGATCTGAGGATTGTCCTCATTGCTGCACCGAAGGCTTATATCCTTAATGCACCGCTCGGTGCACCAACCCCTCTAGCATCATCTGTAGATGTTGTGAACATCTGACAGACACGTTCTGATGACTACTTGATAGTTTAGTGCTTCATGCATTGCAACTTAGAATTGAGGCTCCGAAACGTTTTGAACGTCACGGAACATATGAGATGTTCTAAGAGCTGAAATTAGGATCTCAGGCTCGTGCCCATGTTGCAAGATATGAGATCTCCAACAAGATTCTTTGCCTGCAAGATGAAGGAGAATAATTCAATCGTTGAGCATGTGCTCAGATTGTCTAGGTTCTACAATCGCTTGAATTGAGTGGGAGTTGATCTTCCAGATAAGATAGTGACTGATATAGTTCTCCAAGTCATTGTCACTAAGCTACAAGAACTTGGTGATGAACTATAAAATGCCAGGGATAGAAATAATGATCCCTGAGCTGTTCGCGATGTTTGACACCGCGAAGGTAGAAATCAAGAAGGAGCGTCAAGTGTTGATGGTTAGTCAAACAACTAGGTTCGAGAAGGACAGGAGCAAGGAGGGAAACTTCATGGATAGCAAGTCAGTTGCTGCTCCAGTGAAGCAACCCAAAGTTGAACCCAAACCTGAGACTAAGTGCTTCGATTATGAGGAGAGCGGTCGCTGAACTGGAACAACCCTAGATACTTGGTATATAAGAAGGTTGGCAACATCGACAGAAGTATATTTGATATACGTGTTATTGATGTGTACCTTGCTAGTACTCCTAGTAGCACCTGGGTATTGGATACCGGTTCGGTTGCTAAATGTTAGTAACTCGAAATAAAAGCTATGGAATAAACGGAGAACTAGCTAAGGGTGAGGTGACGATGTGTGTTGGAAATGTTTCCAAGGTTGATGTGATCAACATCGCACACTCTCTCTACCTTCGGGATTAGTGACGAACCTAAATAAATGTTATTTGGTGTTTTGCGTTGAGCATGAACGTGATTAGATCGTGTTTATTGCAACACGGTTATTCATTTAAGTTAGAGAATAATTGTTATTCTGTTTAAATGAATAATACCTTCAATGGTCATGCACCCAGTGAGAATGGTTTGTTGAATCTTGATCATAGTAATACACATGTTCATAACATTGATGCCAAGAGATACAAACTTAACAATAATAGTACCACATACTTGTGGCACTACCGCTAAATGTCATATTGGTATAAAACGCATGAAGAAACTCCATGCTGATGGATCTTTGGACTCATTCGATTTCGAATCGGTTGAGACATGCGAACCATGCCTCTTGGTCAAGATGACTAAGGACCCCGTTTTCTAGTTTGATGGAGCGGGCAAGTGATTTATTGGAAATGATACATGTTGACGTATGCAATACGATGAGTCTTATAGCGTGCGGTGGATATCATTATTTTCTTACCTTCATTGATGATTTGAGTAGATATAGTGTATATTTACTTAATGAAACACAAGTCTGAATTGTTTGAAAAGTTCAAGCAAATTCAGAGTGAAGTTTAAGATCATCGTGACAAGAAGATAAAATGTCTGCGATATGATTGTGTAGGTGAATATTTGAGTTACGAGTTTGGTATACAACTTTAGACAATGTGAAAGTTGTTTCACAACTCACGCCACATGGAACACCATAGTGTGATGGTGTGTCCGAACGTCATAGTCGTGCTCTATTGGATATGGTGCGTGCTATGATGTCTCTTATCGTTTTGCTACTATAATTTGGGGTTATGCATTAGAGACAACTACATTCACTTCAAAAGGGGCACCATCTAAATCCATTGAGATGATACCATATGGTTTGGCAGAAACCTAAAGTTGTCATTTCTTAGAGTTTGGGAATGCGACACTTATGTCTGATAAGCTCGAACCCAAAGCGGACAAATGCATCTTCATAGAATACGCTAAGAACAGTTGGGTGAACCTTCTATCTTAGATCCAAGCATAAAGTGTTTGTTGCTAAAACTGGGTCCTTTCTCGAGGAAAAGTTTCTCTCGACAGAACTGAGTGGGAGGAAGATAGAACTTGATGAGGTTGTTGAACCTTTGTTTCAACTAGAGAGTAGCGGAGCGCAGAAAGATGTTCCTGTGGAACCGACGTCAGTTGAAGAGGAAGTAAATGATGATGATCATGAAGCTTCAGATCAAGTTACTATCAAACCTCGTAGGTCGACAAGGATGCGTACTGCTCCTGAGTGGTACGACAACCCTGTCTTGGAGGTCATATTGTTGGACAACGATGAACCTATGAGATATGGAGAAGCGATGATGGGCCCGGATTCCGACAAATGGTTTGAGGCCATGAAATCCGAGAAAGGATCCATGTATGAAAACCAGGTATAGACTTTGGTAGACTTGCTCGTTGGACGGCAGGTCGTCGAGTACAAATGGACCTTTGAGATGAAGACATACGATGATGGTAAATGTCACCATTTATACAAGCTGGACTTGTCACAAAGAAGTTTCCGACAAGTTCAAAGAGTTGACTGCGATGAGACTTTCTCACTCGTAGCAACGCTAAAGTCTGTTGGAATTATGTTAGCAGTTGCTGCATTTTTCATTATGAAATCTGGCAGATGCATGACAAAACATCGTTTCCTTAACAGTTTACTTGAGGAAAGGTTGTATGTGATACAACCAGAAGGATGCTAAAAGGCGTGCGAGCTCAAACAATCCATCTAAGGGCTGGAGCAAGCATCTCAGAGTTTGAATATACACTTTGATGAGGTGATCAAAGTTTTGTAGTTTATACAAAGTTTACGAGAAACTTGTATTTACAATAAAGTGAGTGGAAGCACTATAGAATTTCTGATAAGTATATGTGGATGACATATTGTTGATCGGAAATAATGTAGAATTTCTGGAAAGCATAAATGGTTGTTTGAAAAGTGATTTTCAAAGGAAGACCTGGATATAGCTACCTAATTGTTGAGCATCAAGATCTATAGAGATAGATCAAGATGCTTGATGAGACTTTCAATGAGTACATACCTTGACAAGATTTCGAAGAGTTCAAAATGGATCAGTTAGAGAAAGAGTTCTCGCCTGATTTGTAAGGTGTGATGTTGAGTGAGACTCAAAGCTCGACAACGGCGGAAGAAAGAGAAAGGACGAACGTCGTCCCCTATGCCTTAGGCATAGGCTCTGTATAGTATGCCATGTTGTGTACCGTACCGGTGTGTGCCTTGCCATGAGTCCGTCAAGGGGTACAAGAGTGATCCAGGAGTGGATTACTCGACAACGGTCAAGATTATCCTTAGTAACTAAAAGAATAAGGATATGTTTCTCGATTATGGAGGTGATAAAGAGTTCGTCGCAGACCCATTGACTATAAGACCTCTCTCACATGCAAAGCATGATCGAGCCCCCAAACTCATTGGGTGTTAGATTCATAACAATGCGAATCGCATGGTGATGTGAACTAGATTATTGACTCTAGTGCAAGTGGGAGACTGTTGGAAATATGCCCTAGAGGCAATAATAAATTATTTATTATCATATTTCCTTGTTCATGGTAATTGTTTATTTTCATGCTATAATTGTATTGATCGGAGACTTAGATGCATGTGTGGATATATAGACAAAACCATGTCCCTAGTATGCCTCTAATAGACTAGCTCGTTGATCAAAGATGGTTAAGGTTTCCTAGCCATGGACATGAGATGTCATTTGATAACGGGATCACATCATTAGGAGAATGGTGTGATGGACAAGACCCAAACTACAAACGTAGCATATGATCATGTCAGTTTAATGCTATTGTTTTCTGCATGTCAAGTATCTGTTCCTATGACCATGAGATCATGCAACTCACTGACACTAGAGGAGTGACTTGTGTGTATCAAACGTCACAACGTAACTGGGTGACTATAAAGGTAATCTACAGGTATCTCCGAGGGTGTCTGTTGGGTTGGCATGGATCAAGACTAGGATTTTTACTTCGTGTGACAGAGACTTATCTCAGGGCCCACTCGGTAATACAACATCAGAACAAGCCTTGCAAGCAATGTGAATAAGTGTTAGTCACGGGATGTTGTATTACGGAAGGAGTAAATAGACTTGCCGGTAACAAGGTTGAACTAGGTGTGGAGATATCGACGATCGAATCTCGGGCAAGTAACATACTGAAGAACAAAGGGAACATCATACGGGATTAACTGAATCCTTGACATAGAGGTTCGACCGATAAAGATCTTCGTAGAATATGTAGGAACCAATATGGGCATCTAGGTCCTGCTATTGGTTATTGACCGTAGAGGTGTCTCGGTCATGTCTACATAGTTCTCGAACCCGCAGGGTCTGCACACTTAAGGTTCGGTGATGTTTCGGTAGTATAGAGTTATGCATGGTGGTGACCGAAGGTTGTTTGCAGTCTCGGATCAAATCCAGGACATCATGAGGAGCTCCGGAATGGTCTGGAGGTAAAGATTGATATATAGGAAGTCCTAGTTTGGTCGCCGGAAAAGTTTCGGCTCATCGGTAGTGTACCGGGAGTGCCGGTAGTATACCGGAAGACCATTGGGAGTGGTATTTCGACCCAAGAGGATACATGGGATTTGGGAGTTTGAATACCAGCCCTTAGTGGGCTTCTGGAAGTCCCACACAAGGCCCTACGACTAGGAAAGAAAAGCCCAAAGAGAAAAGGTGGGAAAAGGCAAAAAAGGCAAAAAAGGAAGGACTCCTAGTCCTACTAGGATTGGAGTAGGATTCCTCCTCTCCTATCCCTTCGGCCGAAGCCTCCTAGGGCTGGACCTTTGGCCAAGCCTTCTTCTCTCTTCCTCTATATATACTAGAGGTTTTAGGGTTTTGGGCACAAGATTTTAGCCACGTGCAACCCTACCCTCTAGTTCGTAGTTTCTCCTCTAGATCGGTTTTCAGTGGTGCTTAGTCGAAGCCTTACTAGAATGGCTCCACCACCATCACCGCAACACCGTCACATTGCCAGAGAACTCATCTACCTATCATCTCTCTCTTTCTATATCAAGAAGGCGGAGATCATCATCGAGCTGTACGTGTGCTGAACACGGAGGTGTCGTCCGTTCGGTGCTAGATCGGAAGGACCGTGATCAAGATTGCGAGACCGATCGTGATGAGATCGCGGGACGGATCATGATGAGTTTGCGGGACGGATCGTGATTGGATCGCGGGACGGATCATGATGAGATCGCGGGATGCTTGGCGATTTGGATCGCGAAGACGTTCGACTACACCAACCGCTTTTCTTAACGCTTCCCGCTTAGCGATCTAGAAGGGTATGTAGATCCACTCTCCCCCTCGTAGATGCTCATCACCATGAATAGATCTTGCATGTTTGTAGGAAATTTTTTGTTTCCCATGCAATGTTCCCCAACACAATATGCACCAGTCAAAGCCACATCATCACTTTTCAACCCTTTTTCGACTTCATTTGCTATTTTTCATGTATTTCATGATTTATTTTGAGCTAAAATGACCCTGAAATTGAAAACACTGCAAATGAACTCTGAAATGGTTGAAAGTTGGCATGGTATCATAATTTCACCCACATAGCATGTGCTAAAAAGCTGAGAGGGTTACGGGAAAAACTTGATGCACTTCGTGGACAAACTGAAGAATGTCTTTCGAAGTATGAGGGTTTTCGACAAAAACTCATCTATTACAAAGGGACTTCATTGTTTAAATGTATTTTAACACAAAACCTTTTTTTACATTCAATATGCACCATTCAAAGCCACGTTGTCACTTTTCGACCCTTTTCTGACTTCATTTGCTATTTTTCATGCATTTCATGATTTATTTTGAGCTAAAATGATCCTGAAATTGAAAAGCACTGGAAACGAACTCTGGAATGGTTGAAAGTTGGCATGGTATCATAATTTCACCCACATAGCATGTGCTCAAAAGTTGGGAGGGTTACGATAATAACTGGATGCACTTCGTGTACAAACTAGACAATCCAGTTGTACAAACCAGGGCTTTGGTTGAGGCTACAATAAAGGTAATAATCCCGGTTCACTTACGAACCGGGAGTAGGTAACACGGTCCCTGTTCGTGAGGCTAGGGCGTCGGCAGGGCCTTGGATGTCATTGGTCCTGGTTTTTCTAACACTTTTGGTCCCGGTTCTAGCCAAGAATCGGGACCAATGGGCCTCGCTCCTCGACTAGCACCTTTAGTCCCGGTTGGTAACTCGAACCGGGACCAAAAGTGTGTCTTCTCTCCCAGTTCTGGCCACCAACCGGGACTAAAGATATAATCCTATATATACCCCTCCCCCGCCCGTACCCACTCACACTCTGTTTTTTTGGACACCAGTGTGTGGGTGTCTGTTTCTCTAGCTCTCACCTCCTATGCATATGTGGTGTTCGATGAAATGCCCAAGCCACACTTAAGCTTTCTCCTCTCCAAGATCGACCTCCAAGCTCCATTTTCCTCAAGATTTTTCTAGGGTTGGCGGTCCGTCTTGTCCCGTCCCTGTCCTCACCTCCATCGATCGGCCGTGCCGATCTCATCGCCCTCACCACCGTGGTGAGCCTCTTGTTCTTATCTTCTTTGTAAAAGAAAAAATAATTCTTACTTGTATGATTTAGATAGATGCTTGTACAATTTTCTTACTTTTATTATTGTTTGTTTTATATAGTGCCATGGTTTTGGTATCATCCCCCGTCGGCCCTCGTCCTATCCATGATTCGAATATGGTATATTATCTTTTATAACTATTTGTTTCATCTAGTGTTTATGAAAATTATGCTGACCAACGTGACATAGATGTTTTTATCTAGGAGTTATGTGAACCGGAAATTCCACCCGACATAGAAATGCTTGTCGAGAAGTTAAATTTGGTTGAAAAAGAAAACAATTACTTGAAAGAAAAATTAAAACGAGTTGAAGAGGAGAAGATGAAATTGGACTTGCATTGCCGATGTCGTAGACAATCACAAGATCAAGATGGATACAATGCGCTTGAAGATTAAGAAGATCAGAAAATATGCCATTCATACTGAGGCTTGGTATCATTATGTCGTTGGATTAATTGGTACCTTAGTTGTGGTTATGATCGCATTTGTTGTTGCATTTAATTTTTTTACATAGTTTCAATGTATGTTTTAATTAGATGCTCTAGAGAGCTATATGTTATTCAATGAGAATTATGTATGAACTTTATGTATTTATTTTAGTCACTACTGTTCTTTGGCTTTAATGTGATGATGAATTTCTATTAATTTGGTCACTTCTCTATTCATGATGTTCTGTAATGGATTTTGATACACTTTATTATATAAAGCACGCAGATGTACCAACAATGGATGTACGGTGTGTTGGAAATATGCCCTAGAGGCAATAATAATTAGTTTTATCATATTTCCTTGTTCATGATAATCGTTTATTATCCATGCTATAATTGTATTGATTGGAGACTTAAATGCATGTGTGGATACATAGACAAAACCATGTCCCTAGTATGCCTCTAATGGACTAGCTCGTTGATCAAAGGATGGTTAAGGTTTCCTAGCCATGGACATGAGATGTCATTTGATAACGGGATCACATCATTAGGAGAATGATGTGATGGATAAGACCCAAACTACAACATAGCATATGATCGTGTCAGTTTATTGCTATTGTTTAATGCATGTCAAGTATATGTTCCAATGACCATGAGATCATGCAACTCACTATCGGAGGAGTGCCTTGTGTGTATAAAACGTCGCAACGTAACTGGGTGACTATAAACGTGCTCTACAGGTATCTTCGATGGTGTCTGTTGAGTTGGCATGGATCGAGACTGGGATTTGTTACTCTGTGTGACGGAGAGGTATCTCAGGGCCCACTCGGTAATACAACATCACAACAAGCCTTGCAAGCAATGTGGCTAAGTGTTAGTCACGGGATCTTGTATTACGGAACGAGTATAAGAGACTTGCCAGTAACGAGGTTGAACTAGGTATGGAGATACCGACGATCGAATCTCGGGCAAGTAACATACCGAAGAACAAAGGGAACGTTATACGGGATTAACTGAATCCTTGACATAGAGGTTCGACCGATAAAGATCTTCGTAGAATATGTAGGAACCAATGTGGACGTCCAGGGCCCGCCATTGGTTATTGACCGTAGAGGTGTCTTGGTCATGTCTACATAGTTCTCGAACCCGCAGGGTCTGCACACTTAAGGTTCGGTGACGTTTCGGTAGTGTAGAGTTATGTATCGTGGTGACCGAAGTTTGTTCGGAGTCCCAGATGAGATCCCGGATGTCACGAGGAGGTCCGGAATGGTCCGGAGGTAAAGATTCATATATAGGAAGTCCCAGTTTGGTTTCCGGAAAAGTTTCGGGCTCATCGGTAGTGTACCGGGAGTGCCGGTAGTGTACCGGGAGGCCTTCGGGAGGGGTATTTCGACCCCAAGAGGTCCATGGGCTTTGGGAGATAATAACCAGCCCTTAGTGGGCTGGGAAAACAGCCACAAAGGCCCATGCGCAGGAGAGAAACTCCTAAGCAAAAAGTGGAAAATCAGCCAATAGGAGGCAATCCTACTCCAACTAGGATGGAGGTGAAGTAGGATTGCTTCCCACCTCCTATTTCGGCCGACCCAAAGGCCTTGGCTGCCTCTCCTCTCCACTCCTCCTATATACTAGTGTATTGGGTGGTTTTTGGACAGAATTTCCGGCCACGTGCTACCCGTTACACCGGTGCATAGTTTTCTCCTCTAGATCGGTTTTCTGCAACGCTTAGGCGAAGCCCTGCCGGAATTGCTCCACCACCATCACCGGAGCACCATCACGCTGCCGGTGAACTCTCTCCTATCCACCTCCTCTCGCTGGATTGAGATGGTGGAGATCGTCATCAAGTTGCACGTGTGCAGAACGCGGAGGTGTCGTCCGTTCGGCGCTAGATCGGAAGGACCGTGATCGAGATCGTGAGACGGTTCGTGATGTGATCATGGAACGGATCGTGATGAGCTCGTGGACAGATCGTGTTCAAGATCGTGAGACGGATCGTGGTGAGTTCGCGGGACGGATCATGATGTGTTCGCGGGACGGTTTTGTGATTGGATCACGGGACGCTCGACGATTTGGATCGCGAGGAAGTTCGACTACACCAACCGCGTTTCTTAACGCTCCCGCTTAGCGATCTACAAGGGTACTAGATCCGCTCTCCCTCTCGTAGATGCTCATCACCATGGATAGGTTTGCGTGTGCGTAGGAAATTTTTTGTTTCCCATGCGACGTTCCCCAACAGTGGCATCATGAGCTAGGTTGATGGTTCGATGAGATCTCGAGTAGAACACAAAAGGTTTGTTGGCGTTGATGCTTAGATTGCTTCCTCCTTGGTCGGATTTTGGTTCAGCGGGATTGTGAGATGAAGCGGCCCGGACCAACATTACTCGTACGCTTACGAGAGATCGGTTCCCTCGACGCAACTTGTTGCTTAGATGGCTTGGGGTGACAGTTTCTCTCACTTTAGTTGGATCGGATCCGACAAAGGCAGTCCTTGAGAAGGTTGAAAAGGAATCTATGTATCACCGTTGTGGTTTATGCGTAGGTGAGAATCGTTCTTGCTAGATACCCATAGCAGCCACGTAAAACATGCAACAACAATTAGAGGACGTCTAACTTGTTTTTGCAGGGTATGTTGTGATGTGATATGGCCATTACATGATGAGATATATGTGATGTATGGGATGATCATGTGATGTATAGAATTTCACGACTTGCATGTCGTTGAGTACGGCAACCGGCAGGAGCCATAGGGTTGTCTTTAATTGTTGTATGACCTGCGTGTCAATCATTAAGCGCTATGTAATGCTTTATTTTATCACTAAGCGTAGCAATAGAAGTAGAAGCAGGGCTGGCGCCACAACCCCAATGGCAACACATTGATGGAGATCAAGATGATGGAGATCATGGTGTTGTGCCGTGACGATGGAGATCATGCCGGTGTTTCGAAGATGGAGATCTTAAACCACAGTTCATGGGCCATATCATGTCACTTATGAATTGCATGAGATGTTAATCCTGTTATGCACCTTGTTTTGCTTAGTACGGCGGTAGCATTAGGTGATCCCTCACTTGAATTTCAAGATGAACTGTGTTCTCCCCGAGTGTGCACCGTTGCGAAAGTTCGTCGTGTTGAGACACCACGTGATGATCGGGTGTGATAGACTCTACGTTCAAATACAACGGGTGCAAGCTAGATTTGCACACGCAGAACACTCGGGTTAAACTTGACGAGCCTAGTATGTACTGAATAGCCTCGAAACACAAGAGACGAAAGGTCGAGCATGAGTCAT
>JAAAWK010000708.1:0-11797 GCA_022496015.1 Hordeum marinum
TCTGGTGATCCATTTTTGAGGGCATAGACGGCCTTTTATGGGCATGATATTTGTCCGTGTGCGTGCTTGCGTGTTTGTGTGTGTGTGCAAAATGTACTGGTCGTGAAAGTTAGAAGTTCTATCATCTCGTTTTCCCGATACCTTTCCAACACCTATGAAAATTACTCAATCGGAGCTCGTCCTGACTCACGTTGATAGTCCCATTGAATACCCTCTGTAGGGTGAATTTTGTCTTTCCTCTATTCACTTTTCTTCTCTAATATGAGGCTAACATCATGTTGTATCCAGTCCATGGTCGAGGCGCATAGTTCTTAAGACCATACAGATGGGTTGGCCCATTTGATTTGGAGTTGTAACCGCGAAATCATTGGTTTTCTCCATGTGGCGATCCGTTTTGGAGGTCATAGACGACATTTTATGGCCAAGATATTTCCAGTGTGCGTGCTCGCGCGTGTGTGTGTGCAAAATGTTCCAGGTCGTGAAAATTAGAAGTTCTATCATCTCGTTTTCCCGATACCTTTCCAACACCTATGAAAATTACTCAATCGGAGCTCGTCCTGACTCACGTTGATAGTCTCATTGAATACCCTCTATAGGGTGAATTTGTCTTTCCTCTATTCACTGTTTTTTCTCTAATACGAGCCTAACACCATGTTGTATCGAATCCATGGTCGAGGCGCATAGTTCTGAAGACCATACATGGGTTGGCCCATGAGATTTGGAGTTGTAACTGGGAAGTCGTTGGTTTTCTCCATTGGTGATCCATTTTTGAGGGCATAGACGGCCTTTTATGGGCATGATATTTCCGTGTGCGTGCTGGCGCGTGGTGTGCGTGTCCAAAATGTCTGGTCGTGAAATTAGAAATTCTATCATCTCGTTTTCCCGATACCTTTCCAACACCTATGAAAATTACTCAATCGGAGCTGTCCTGACTCACGTTGATAGTCTCATTGAATACCCTCTATAGGGTGAATTTGTCTTTCCTTATTCATGTTTCTCTTTAATATGAGCCTAACAACATGTTTATCCAATCCATGGTCAGGCGTAGTTCTGAAGACCATACGGATGGGTTGGCCCATGGATTTGGAGTTGTAACTGCGAAATCATTGGTTTTCTCCATCTGGTGATCCATTTTTGAGGGCATAGACGGCCTTTTATGGGCATGATATTTGTCGTGTGCGTGCTTGCGTGTGTGTGTGTGTGCAAAATGTACCTGGTCGTGAAAGTTAGAAGTTCTATCATCTCTTTTCCCGATACCTTTCCAACACCTATAAAATTACTCAATCGGAGCTCGTCCTGACTCACGTTGATAGTCCCATTGAATACCCTCTATAGGGTGAATTTTGTCTTTCTATTCACTGTTTCTTCTCTAATATGAGCCTAACACATGTTGTATCCATCCATGGTCGAGGCGCATAGTTCTGAAACCATACAGATGGGTTGGCCCATGGGATTTGGAGTTGTAACCGCGAAATCATTGGTTTTCTCCATGTGGCGACCGTTTTTGAGGTCATAGACGACTTTTATGGCCAAGATATTTCCAGTGTGCGTGCTCGCGCGTGTGTGTCTGTGTGCAAAATGTTCCAGGTCATGAAAATTAGAAGTTCTATCATCTCGTTTTCCCGATACCTTTCCAACACCTATGAAAATTACTCAATCGGAGCTCGTCCGACTCACGTTGATAGTCTCATTGAATACCCTCTATAGGGTGAATTTTGTCTTTCCTCTATTCACTGTTTTTTCTCTAATACGAGCCTAACACCATGTTGTATCGAATCCATGGTCGAGGCGCATAGTTCTGAAGACCACGGATGGGTTGGCCCATGGATTTGGAGTTGTAACGGAATCGTTGGTTTTCTCATTGGCGATCCATTTTTGAGGGCATAGACGGCCTTTTATGGGCATGATTTGTCGTGTGCGTGCTTGCGTGTTGTGTGTGTGTGTGCAAAATGTACCTGGTCGTGAAAGTTAGAAGTTCTATCATCTCGTTTTCCCGATACCTTTCCAACACCTATGAAAATTACTCAATCGGAGCTCGTCCTGACTCACGTTGATAGTCCATTGAATACCCTCTATAGGGTGAATTTTGTCTTTCCTCTATTCACTGTTTCTTCTCTAATATGAGGCTAACATCATGTTGTATCCATCCATGGTCGAGGCGCATAGTTCTGAAGACCATACGGATGGGTTGGCCCATGGGATTTGGAGTTGTAACCGCGAAATCATTGGTTTTCTCCATGTGGCGATCCGTTTTTGAGGTCATAGACGACTTTTATGGCAAGATATTTCCAGTGTGCGTGCTCGCGCGTGTGTGTCTGTGTGCAAAATGTTCCAGGTCGTGAAAATTAGAAGTTCTATCATCTCGTTTTCCCGATACCTTTCCAACACCTATGAAAATTACTCAATCGGAGCTCGTCCTGACTCACGTTGATAGTCTCATTGAATACCCTCTATAGGGTGAATTTGTCTTTCCTCTATTCACTGTTTTTCTCTAATACGAGCCTAACACCATGTTGTATCGAATATGGTCGAGGCGCATAGTTCTGAAGACCATACGAATGGGTTGGCCCATGAGATTTGGAGTTGTAACTGGGAAGTCGTTGGTTTTCTCCATTGGTGATCCATTTTTGAGGGCATAGACGGCCTTTTATGGGCATGATATTTCCCGTGTGCGTGCTGGCGCGTGTGTGTGCGTGTCAAAATGTATCTGGTCGTGAGAATTAGAAATTCTATCATCTCGTTTTCCCGATACCTTTCCAACACCTATGAAAATTACTCAATCGGAGCTCGTCCTGACTCACGTTGATAGTCTCATTGAATACCCTCTATAGGGTGAATTTGGTCTTTCCTTATTCATGTTTCTTCTTTAATGAGAACCTAACAACATGTTGTATCCAATCCATGGTCAAGGGTGTAGTTCTGAAGACCATACGGATGGGTTGGCCCATGGGATTTGGAGTTGTAACTGCGAAATCGTTGGTTTTCTCCATCTGGTGATCCATTTTTGAGGGCATAGACGGCCTTTTATGGGCATGATATTTGTCGTGTGCGTGCTTGCGTGTTGTGTGTGTGTGCAAAATGTACCTGGTCGTGAAGTTAGAAGTTATATCATCTCGTTTTCCCGATACCTTTCCAACACCTATGAAAATTACTCAATCGCAGCTCGTCCTGACTCACGTTGATAGTCCCATTGAATACCCTCTATAGGGTGAATTTTGTCTTTCCTCTATTCACTGTTTCTTCTCTAATATGAGCCTAACATCATGTTGTATCCAGTCCATGGTCGAGGCGCATAGTTCTGAAGACCATACAGATGGGTTGGCCCATGGGATTTGGAGTTGTAACCGCGAAATCATTGGTTTTCTCCATGTGGCGACCGTTTTTGAGGTCATAGACGACATTTTATGGCCAAGATATTTCCAGTGTGCGTGCTCGCGCGTGTGTGTGTGTGCAAAATGTTCCAGGTCATGAAAATTAGAAGTTCTATCATCTCGTTTTCCCGATACCTTTCCAACACCTATGAAAATTACTCAATCGGAGCTCGTCCCGACTCACGTTGATAGTCTCATTGAATACCCTCTATAGGGTGAATTATGTCTTTCCTCTATTCACATTTTTTCTCTAATACGAGCCTAACACCGTTGTATCGAATCCATGGTCGAGGCGCATAGTTCTGAAGACCATACGGATGGGGGCCCATGAGATTTGGAGTTGTAACTGGAAGTCGTTGGTTTTCTCTAGTTGGCGATCCATTTTTGAGGGCATAGACGGCCTTTATGGGCATGATATTTCCCGTGTGCGTGCTGGCGCGTGTGTGTGCGTGTCCAAAATGTATCTGGTCGTGAAAATTAGAAGTTCTATCATCTCGTTTTCCCGATCCTTTCCAACACCTATGAAAATTACTCAATCGGAGCTCGTGACTAACGTTGATAGTCTCATTGAATACCCTCTATAGGTGAATTTTGTCTTTCCTCTATTCCTATTTCTTCTCTAATATGAGCGTAACACCATGTTGTATCGAATCCATGGTCGAGGCATAGTTCTGAAGACCATACGGATGGGTTGGCCCATGGGATTTGGAGTTGTAACTGCGAAATCGTTGGTTTTCTCCATCTGGTGATCCATTTTTGAGGGCATAGACGGCCTTTTATGGGCATGATATTGTCGTGTGCGTGCTTGCGTTTGTGTGTGTGTGCAAAATGTACCTGGTCGTGAAAGTTAGAAGTTCTATCATCTCGTTTTCCCGATACCTTTCCAACACCTATGAAAATTACTCAATCGGAGCTCGTCCTGACTCACGTTGATAGTCCCATTGAATACCCTCTGATAGGGTGAATTTTGTCTTTCCTCTATTCACTGTTTCTTCTCTAATATGAGCCTAACATCATGTTGTATCCAGTCCATGGTCGAGGCGCATAGTTCTGAAGACCATACAGATGGGTTGGCCCATGGGATTTGGAGTTGTAACCGCGAAATCATTGGTTTTCTCCATGTGGCGATCCGTTTTTGAGGTCATAGACGACATTTTATGGCCAAGATATTTCCAGTGTGCGTGCTGCGCGTGTGTGTGTCTGTGTGCAAAATGTTCCAGGTCATGAAAATTAGAAGTTCTATCATCTCGTTTTCCCGATACCTTTCCAACACCTATGAAAATTACTCAATCGGAGCTCGTCCGACTCACGTTGATAGTCTCATTGAATACCCTCTATAGGGTGAATTATGTCTTTCCTCTATTCACTGTTTTTTCTCTAATACGAGCCTAACACCATGTTGTATCGAATCCATGGTCGAGGCGCATAGTTCTGAAGACCATACGGATGGGTTGGCCCATGAGATTTGGAGTTGTAACTGGGAAGTCGTTGGTTTTCTCAGTTGGCGATCCATTTTTGAGGGCATAGACGGCCTTTTATGGGCATGATATTTCCCGTGTGCATGCTGGCGCGTGTGTGTGCGTGTCCAAAATGTATCTGGTCGTGAAAATTAGAAGTTCTATCATCTCGTTTTCCCGATACCTTTCCAACACCTATGAAAATTACTCAATCGCAGCTCGTCCTGACTAACGTTGATAGTCTCATTGAATACCCTCTATAAGGTGAATTTTGTCTTTCCTCTATTCCTATTTCTTCTCTAATATGAGCGTAACACCATGTTGTATCGAATCCATGGTTGAGGCATAGTTCTGAAGACCATACGGATGGGTTGGCCCATGGGATTTGGAGTTGTAACTGCGAAATCGTTGGTTTTCTCCATCTGGTGATCCATTTTTGAGGGCATAGACGGCCTTTTATGGGCATGATATTTGTTGTGTGCGTGCTTGCGTGTTTGTGGTGTGTGCAAAATACCTGGTCGTGAAATTAGAAGTTCTATCATCTCGTTTTCCCGATACCTTTCCAACACCTATGAAAATTACTCAATCGGAGCTCGACTGACTCACGTTGATAGTCCATTGAATACCCTATAGGGTGAATTTTGTCTTTCTCTATTCACTGTTTCTTCTCTAATATGAGCCTAACATCATGTTGTATCCAGTCCATGGTCGAGGCGCATAGTTCTAAAGACCATACGGATGGGTTGGCCCATGGGATTTGGAGTTGTAACGCGAAATCATTGGTTTTCTCCATGTGGCGATCCGTTTTTGAGGTCATAGACGACTTTTATGGGCAAGATATTTCCAGTGTGCGTGCTCGCGCGCGTGTGTGTCTGTGTGCAAAATGTTCCAGGTCATGAAAATTAGAAGTTCTATCATCTCGTTTTCCCGATACCTTTCCAACACCTATGAAAATTACTCAATCGGAGCTCGTCCGACTCACGTTGATAGTCTCATTGAATACCCTCTATAGGGTGAATTATGTCTTTCCTCTATTACTGTTTTTTCTCTAATACGAGCCTAACACCATGTTGTATCGAATCCATGGTCGAGGCGCATAGTTCTGAAGACCATACGGATGGGTTGGCCCATGGATTTGGAGTTGTAACTGGAAGTCGTTGGTTTTCTCTATCTGGCGATCCATTTTTGAGGGCATAGACGGCCTTTTATGGGCATGATGATATTCCCGTGTGCGTGCTGGCGCGTGTGTGTGCGTGTCCAAAATGTATCTGGTCGTGAAAATTAGAAGTTCTATCATCTCGTTTTCCCGATACCTTTCCAACACCTATGAAAATTACTCAATCGGAGCTCGTCCTGACTACGTTGATAGTCTCATTGAATACCCTCTATAGGTGAATTTTGTCTTTCCTCTATTCCTATTTCTTCTCTAATATGAGCGTAACACCATGTTGTATCGAATCCATGGTGAGGCATAGTTCTGAAGACCATACGGATGGGTTGGCCCATGGGATTTGGAGTTGTAACTGCGAATCGTTGGTTTTCTCCATGGGCGATCCATTTTTAGGGCATAGACGGCCTTTTATGGGCAGATATTTCCCGTGCGTGCTCGCGTGTGTGTGCATGTGCAAAATTCCTGGTCATGAAAATTAGAAGTTCTATCATCTCGTTTTCCGATACCTTTCCAACACCTATGAAAATTACTCATCGAGCTCGTCCTGACTCACGTTGATAGTCTCATTGAATACCCTCTATAGGGTGAATTTGTCTTTCCTCTATTCACTGTTTTTTCTCTAATACGAGCCTAACACCATGTTGTATCGAATCCATGGTCGAGGCGCAAGTTCTGAAGACCATACGGATGGGTTGGCCCATGGGATTTGGAGTTGTAACTGGGAAGTCGTTGGTTTTCTCCATTGGCGATCCATTTTTGAGGGCACAGAACCTTTTATGGGCATGATATTTCCCGTGTGCATGCTACGTGTTTGTGTGCGTGTGCAAAATGTACCTGGTCGTGAAAATTAGAAGTTCTATCATCTCGTTTTCCCGATACCTTTCCAACACCTATGAAAATTACTCAATCGGAGCTCGTCCGACTCACGTTGATAGTCCATTGAATACCCTCTATAGGGTGAATTTTTCTTTCCTCCATTCACTGTTTCTTCTCTAATATGAGCCTAACACCATGTTGTATCGAATCCATGGTCGAGGCGCATAGTTCGGAGACCATACGGATGGTTGGCCCATGGGATGGAGTTGTAACTGCGAATCGTTGGTTTTCTCCAGTTGGCGATCCATTTTTGAGGGCATAGACGGCCTTTTATGGGATGATATTCCGTGTGCGTGCTTGCGTGTTTGTGTGGGTGTGCAAAATGTACCTGGTCGTGAAAATTAGAAGTTTTATCATCTCGTTTCCCAATACGTTTTCCAACACCTATGAAAGTACTCAATCGGAGCTCGTCCTGACTCACTTGATAGTCCATTGAATACCCTCTATAGGGTGAATTTTGTCTTCCTCTATTCACTGTTTCTTCTCTAATATGAGCCTAACACCATGTTGTATCCAATCCATGGTGAGGCGCATAGTTCTGAAGACCATACGGGGTTGGCCCATGGGATTTGGAGTTGTAATTGCGAAATCGTTGGTTTTCTATCTGGTGATCCATGTTTGAGGGCAGAGACGGCCTTTTATGGGCACGATATTTCCCGTGTGCGTACTGTGTGTGTGTGTGTGTGCAAATGTACCTGGTCGTGAAAATTAGAAGTTCTATCATCTCGTTTTCCCGATACCTTTCCAACACCTATGAAAATTACTCAATCGGAGCTGTCCTGACTCACGTTGATAGTCCCATTGAATACCCTCTATAGGGTGAATTTTGTGTTTCCTCTATTCACGGTTCTTCTCTAATATGACTAACACCATGTTGTATCGAATCCATGGTGAGGCGCATAGTTGTAAAGACCATACGGATGGGTTGGCCCATGGGATTTGGAGTAATTGCAAAGTCGTTGGTTTTCTCCATTGGCGATCCATTTTTGAGGGCATAGACGCATTTTATGGGCATGATATTTCCCGTGTGCGTGCTCGCGCGTGTGTGTGCATGTGCAAAATGTACCTGGTCGTGGAAAATTAGAAAGTTCTATCATCTCGTTTTCCCGATACGTTTCCAACCCTATGAAAATTACTCAATCGGAGCTCATCCGGACTCACGTATAGTCTCATTGAATACCCTCTATAGGGTGAATTTGGTCTTTCCACTATCACTATTTCTTCTTTAATATGAGCGTAACATCATCTTGTATCCAATCCATGGTCAAGCCACATAATGCTGAAGCTCATACGGATGGGTTGGCCCATAGGATTTGGAGTTGTAAACTCCGAAATCGTTGGTTTTTCTCCATCTGGCGATCCATTTTTGAGGGCATAGACGGCCCTTTTATGGGCATGATATTTCCCGTGTGCGTGCTCGCGCATATGTGTGGTGCTGTGCAAATTGTACCTGGTCGTGAAAATTAGAAGTTCTATCATCTCGTTTTTCCCAATACCCTTTCCAACACCTATGAAAATTACTCAATCGGAGCTCGTCCTGACTCATGTTGATAGTTTCATTCAATACCCTCTATAGGGTGAATTTTGTCTTCCTCTATTCACTGTCTTCTTCTCTAATATTGAGCCTAACACCATGTTGTATCCAGTCCATGGTCAAGGCGCATAGTTCTGAAGACCATACGGATGGGTTGGCCCATGGGATTTGAGTTGTAACTGCAAAGTCGTTGGTTTTCTCCATCTGGCGATCCATTTTTGAGGGCATAGACGGCCTTTTATGGGCATGATATTTCCCGTGTGCATGCTCGTGCGTGTGCAAAATGTACCTGGTCGTGAAAATTAGAAGTTCTATCATCTCGTTTTCCCGATACCTTTCCAACACCTATGAAAATTACTCAATCGGAGCTCGTCCTGACTCACGTTGATAGTCTCATTGAATACCCTCTATAGGGTGAATTTTGTTCTTTCCTCTATTCACTTTCTTCTCTAATATGAGCTAACACATGTGTATCCAATCCATGGTCGAGGCGCATAGTTTTGAAGACCATACGGATGGGTTGGCCCATGGGATTTGGAGTTGTAACTGCGAAATCGTTGGTTTTCTCCATCTGGCGATCCATTTTTGAGGGCATAGACGGCCTTTTATGGGCATGATATTTCCCGTGTGCGTGCTCGCGCATATGTGTGCATGTGCAAATTGTACCTGGTCGTGAAAATTAGAAGTTCTATCATCTCGTTTTCCGATACCTTTCCAACACCTATGAAAATTACTCAATCGGAGCTCATCCTGACTCACGTTGATAGTCTCATTGAATACCCTCTATAGGGTGAATTTGGTCTTCCTCTATTCACTTTTCTTCTCTAATATGAGCCTAACACCATGTGTATCCAATCCATGGTCGAGGCGCATAGCTGAAGACCATAGATGGGTTGGCCCATGGATTTGGAGTTGTAACTCCGAAATCGTTGGTTTTCTCCATCTGGCGATCCATTTTTGAGGGCATAGACGGCCTTTTATGGGCATGATATTTCCCGTGTGCGTGCTCGCGCATTGTGTGGTGTGCAAATGTACCTGGGGAAAATTAGAAGTTCTATCATCTCGTTTCCCGATACCTTTCCAACACCTATGAAAATTACTCAATCGGAGCTCGTCCTGACTCAGTTGATAGTCTCAAATACCCTCTATAGGGTGAATTTTGTCTTTCCTTATTCACTGTTCTTCTCTAATATGAGCCTAACACCATGTTGTATCCAATCCATGGTCAAGGCGATAGTTCTGAAGACCATACGGAGGGTTGGCCCATGGGATTTGGAGTTGTAACTGCAAATCGTTGGTTTTCTCCATCTGGCGATCCATTTTTGAGGGCATAGACGGCCTTTTATGGGCATGATATTTCCGTGTGCATGCGCGTGTGCGTGTGCAAAATGTACCTGGCGTTGAAAATTAGAAGTTCTATCATCTCGTTTTCCCGATACCTTTCCAACACCTATGAAAATTACTCAATCGGAGCTCGTCCTGACTCACGTTGATAGTCTCATTGAATACCCTCTATAGGGTGAATTTTGTTGTCCTCTATTCACGTTTCTTCTCTAATATGAGCCTAAACCATGTTGTATCCAATCCATGGTCGAGGCGCATAGTTTGAAGACCATACGGATGGGTTGGCCCATGGGATTTGGAGTTGTAATGCGAAATCGTTGGTTTTCTCCATCTGGCGATCCGTTTTTGAGGGCATAGATGGCCTTTTATGGATGATATTTCCCGTGTGCGTGCTCGCGCATGTGTGTCGTGTGCAAATGTACCTGGTCATGAAAATTAGAAGTTCTATCATCTCGTTTTCCCGATACCTTTCCAACACCTATGAAAATTACTCAATCGGAGCTCGTCCTGACTCATGATAGTTCATTGAATACCCTCTATAGGGTGAATTTTTCTTTCCTCTATTCACTGTTTCTTCTCTAATATGAGCCTAACACCATGTTGTATCGAATCCATGGTCAAGGCGCATAGTTCTGAAGACCATACGGATGGGTTGGCCCATGGGATTTGGAGTTGTAATTGCAAAGTCGTTGGTTTTCTCCATCTGGCGATCCATTTTTGAGGGCATAGACGGCCTTTTATGGGCATGATATTTCCCGTGTGCGTGCTCGCGCGTGTGTGTGCATGTGCAAATGTACCTGGTCGTGAAAATTAGAAGTTCTCTCATCTCGTTTTCCCGATACCTTTCCAACACCTATGAAAATTACTCAATCGGAGCTCGTCCTGACTCACGTTTGATAGTTCATTGAATACCCTCTATAGGGTGAATTTGTTTTCCTCTATTCACTATTTCTTCTTCTAATATGAGCCTAAAATGATCTTGTATCCAATCCATGGTCGAGGCACATAGCTGAAGATCATACGGATGGGTTGGCCCATGGGATTTGGAGTTGTAACTGCGAAATCGTTGGTTTTCTCCATCTGGCGATCCATTTTTGAGGGCATAGAGGCCTTTTATGGGCATGATATTTCCCATGTGCGTGCTCGCGCATGTGTGTGCATGTGCAAAATGTACCTGGTCGTGAAAATTAGAAGTTCTATCATCTCGTTTTCCCGATACCTTTCCAACACCTATGAAAATTACTCAATCGGAGCTCGTCCTGACTCATGTTGATAGTTCATTGAATACCCTCTATAGGTGGGTGAATTGTCTTTCCTCTATTCACTGTTCTCTTCTCGAATATGAGCCTAACACCATGTTGTATCCAATCCATGGTCAAGGCGCATAGTTCTGAAGACCATACGGATGGGTTGGCCCATGGGATTTGGGAGTTGTAATGCAAAGTCGTTAGTTTTCCATCTGGCGATCCATTTTGAGGGCACAGCGGCCTTTTATGGGCATGATATTTCCCGTGTGCATGCTCGTGCGTGTGCAAAATGTACCTGGCATGAAAATTAGAAGAAGTTCTATCATCTCGTTTTCCCGATACCTTTCCAACACCTATGAAAATTACTCAATCGGAGCTCGTCTGACACGTTGATAGTCTCATTGATACCCTCTATAGGGTGAATTTTGTTTGTCCTCTATTCACGTTTCTTCTCTAATATGAGCCATAACACCATGTTGTATCCAATCCATGGTCGAGGCGCATAGTTTGAAGACCATACGGATGGGTTGGCCCATGGGATTTGGAGTTGTAACTGTGAAATCGTTGGTTTTCTCCATCTGGCGATCCTTTTTTGAGGGCATAGACGGCCTTTTATGGGCATGATATTTCCCGTGTGCGTGCTCGCGCATGTGTGTTGCATGTGCAAATGTACCTGGTCTGAAAATTAGAAGTTCTATCATCTCGTTTTCCCGATTTTCCAACACCTATGAAAATTACTCAATCGGAGCTCGTCCTGACTCACTTGATATTCATTGAATACCCTCTATAGGGTGAAT